>BGPR01001191.1:237866-296261 GCA_013235015.1 Araneus ventricosus | reverse complement strand
AACTACATGAATAGGTCAGAATCATCAATAGTAGTCCTCCTAAATTCTGAGCGGTACTAGCAAAAATGGCACTGAAATCATAAAATATTATATCAAAAGGAACAAAACTAAGGATATATATATATAATTTACATCATTTGTAAAGAAACAAGGAAAGAAGAAGTTATATAGTGCGAAAAAAGTCATACTTGGATTCATGCATCGTGTGCTGGTATGAATTTGAAAATTAAAGAAGATTTTTCCTTTAATTTTGCTTAAGGAAGTTCGTGGTCTAATTTAGAGAACGGGTTTCCTCAATTTGACCGATGACTGAAATGTTCGAGCAATTTTTTTCCTTCTTTAACGTATATTTCATAAGCAGTAAATTACTTTGGTCTGAAGATAAATAAACTTCAAAAAATTCGACTACTTTGTCACTGTTCATTAAAAAATGCCCAAATAATCCAAATTCGGCACTCTTCTCTACAACATACATAGAGAGCAAATAATATGGATCGGAAACAAGTTTAGAATAACAGAATAACACAACGGCATAATAATTGATTCCATAACTGTAAGAAGAAGTAAAAGTAGTAAGCAAACTTATAACAGAATAATAACAGAATTTAAAATAGCACCAAGAAAACTTTATTCTGTGAATTCACATAATACAGTAAAAATTAAAGGAACCTTATGAACAAAGTATGCAATGTACAAAATGTGTGTGTTATTGTTCAGAAAGTTAAGTCCCTTAAAATCCAGAAACTATGTTTTGTAATTAGAAAAGAATTTTTCAAATAGGAAAAGTAACTTTTCAATATAATAAAACGCACGTTTCTCTTCTGTTAAAGATGTTTTTGCACGCCGAGAAGTATTGGAAGAAATTTGAACTCTTGGAATTTAGTTTTTCCCCCCACTATGAAGACAAAGAATCGGTTACATAAAATATCACTCATATAATGACATGGACAAATTGAGTTCATAGAAGACAAAAAAAATTAATATTATGTTTTCACAGAGAAGGGAAAAAATATCTGACAATGTGACGAACGTAATAAATAATCATATTTTGATTAGATTTGTTTTATAAAAGTTGTTTTGAATATATATTACCTTGGGTCGTACTAGATCCAAATAGCTTTATTGTCGACCCTACATTTAAAATTGTTTCCATACCACATTTTACGGTATCAAAATAAAAAGAGTCAGATAAATTGTATTCTACTTAAATCTGATTCTTCCTTGATAAGTTTACCACAATAATAAATAAATTTTTAAGAAAATTTTTCCGCTAGAAACTACCCAATACCAGTCTTACTTGTAGACATGTAAATATAATACGTAAGAAAAGAACTACAAGCAATTTTAAAACAATTGAATCTTTTAATAACTATAAACATTACCATTAGCTCATCAAGTGGCATAAATTGTTCAAAATATGTTAGAATGAGACGATTGTGTTTGATTGCAGTATGTTTCAATTTTGCAGATCAACGCTAAGAGTCACTCATGCCATATCAATACACTCTCAAAGAAACTGCAATTACTTTAGGAATCAATGTTTTAAAATATGCAGAAATTTGAGTTTTATATATTTTATTTAGAGTTGTGGATATCTTTGAATTGCCTGTATTGAAGCTAAACTACATCATGGCAAAATATTAATATGCATTCTAGATATAGGAAGGTGCACTTGAAAAATTTATTGTATGGATGAAAATTTGTAACAATAATTGTCTAATATTTCTTTACCATAATGTATTGAACTAAATATTCGAAATATTCTGAACACTTAGATGCTGTTTACTATGTGTACTATGCGAGAAAGTTTATTATTTGACGTCATACTAACAACAGATAAATTTTTCAAACATTAGTATACTGAGACCGGATAAATGACATTAATTGTTTTTATTTCAAAAAACAACATCATTTCTGCTGAACTGTAACAATAAAATTTACCTTTCCCTCCATCAATAAATAGAATAAGAAGGAAAAAACCTAGAAAATGAAGTGAATAATGGTTCATTTAGTTTAATATAGACAATTTTCAATATAATTTCGAAACTTTCCTTGCATACTGATAGAAGTTTTGAATTTTTAGATGTTTCTGAAAAATATAAAATTTCATTTTCATAAATAGATGTTTGTTTAATATTCCTGGTTTCTAAGTTCACATAAAATATTTTTTCGAAATATATAATGATAAACATTTATAATCAGTAATTAAGGACTAATTACATAATATAGGTCAACACAACTACAGATGAAATATGTATTGCCTCCTGGTAGTATATCATGCATGCAATGTGTTGAAAAGAATTTAAAATTAAATAGAATCGCAGCTGCCTCTCTACTTTTTAAAAACGTAACGCAGACATAATGTATATAAGTTGTCCTGTATATCAGTTCAAATTCTTCATAGTGATTTAAATTTTCTAAAAGAAATAAAAATTCTTGATATGCCTTAAACGAATTGATTAAAAGTGTGAAAAATTTTAACATAAAATTCCTTTCCTAGTTTCTTTTAAAACCATGCAATGTTTAAAAAATCACTTGCAAATGACTGGATAATTTATGTTATATTATGCGCTCCATGTAATTTTAAAAAATGTGTTAAAACAGATCGGCAGTTCTATGGCCATGTTTCCTTCAAAATTTGATCAGACGATGATAAAATGATAAAGGGACAATATGTGAAAGTATAATGATCTTACTCTAATTTCCATAAATTTTAGAAATGAAATAAACAAAATAAAATTCACCTCCATCCATCCAAACCGGAAAGGAGCCAAATGGTTCTAAACACTTGAATGTAGGTGGTGTAATTTAATATATGCTAATAATATGAAATGGTACATTTTTTAATATTGCGGAAAGTCATTTTTTAAAAACCTTTTATAATCTTTTCAGTATTTAAAAGAATAATAAATCTATTATTTTAATTTACACTCCCCATTTTTTGCTTAATAGAAAATTTAGTTTCCTTAATTATTATAGAGGAATGCAAAAAATTTAAATAAATTTCCAAAAACTGTTTGAACTTCCTTATACCAACATATTCTACCGTACTATAGCCACGGACTTATTTTTATCCATTTCAGACGCGAAAAACATCCAGTCTATCTTGTTAAATCAAGTTCTGAGGAATCCGTGGGTCAACACTCCAAGTCCATTTCACACATGTCGAGCAAGCGCCCCAACTTTTGACATATCCATTTTATTTTCATTCCTCTGATCATTTCGCCCTTTCTGAGAGATCAGGAATTCGAGCTGTTGGTTTCCTTCTCCGACCAGAGATCTGCTTTTGTCTCGTGTGAAAGCACTGCAGTGTTAAGACTTGAATTTAAGTGATTTAAGGACATAGTATGTGTACTGATGCCAGTTCCGGACTTATCAATATCCGTGGAGTCTCTATTCTTTTTTGAAAATTTTGTATGTTCAAACTAATCAAAGAAAAATTAATTAATGATTCAGGTCACAATTTGTTTTTAATCATATGTTTCTTCTCAACGAAAATTTAGTTTGTATGAATTGAAATTGGATATTCTGAAGGCTGGTATCGTATGCTAATATGCAATTATTAATAATTCTTCCGGGATAAATATAAATGAAACTTGTTTTCCTTGTAAAAAGCAGACTTCTAGTGCTAAATATTCTAACATATGATATGGATCTCCATCTATTCATACCTAGGTGCATTTAAGAAAAGGCTATGCTTTTATGAGAAGAGGCCTCTATATAATATGATTGGAAGTTATGGTTATGTTGTGTTACGACTTGAATTTTAATTTATTGAAAAGAATGTGTGAGATTGAAGAGACTTCAGTCATAAAGACTTCACCATCCTGCACAAAGCACACGATTGAGAGATTGAAGAGACTGTGCGCATGAGCTCTGCATTCTTTGGCTTAAGTCTTGTGAACTCATTCAAATACTCCAAGAAAAAATTGATTAATATTTCGTCTCTCAATTTGTTCTTAAACTTGTCCATCAATTCGTAATACCTCTATTTTGGTGAGGTTCTTGAAATTTTTCTATATTTGAAAGACATGTTATGTAATATGTTTCAAGCATGAAACTTGTGCTAAATTTTGCCGTTTTTCATTTTTTCGTTGATACATATTCATTAAACTCGATTGTATTTTTCAAACTATTACTTAATTTTATTTGTTTCATGTTTGCACAAATGAGTTTTGCAACTTAATTTTCACTTTCTTCCTGTTGAGCTAGAGTTTTAAAATATCATATACTTCTGGATTATTTTTTTTGTCATAAACGCATTTAATATCTTCAGAGCTTAGTCATAAGTTAATTTATTATTTAATTAAATGATAATTCTATATTCGTGGCGCCGACTGACTGTGACTTTTTGAAAAAAAATTATTTCAGGATTCAATAATATTAAAAAAAAATGTTTTGCAGATTAATATCCAAATAGTTGACAGTGATTAAAATAAGAAAATCTTAAACTTTTAGTACACTAACAAAAGCGTGTTTTTAAAAACCGTTATTATTGAATTTATTTATTCAAAGCAGATTTTCTTCGATAATAGGAAATCTTATGTATATAGTATGAATTTGTGAGTATGAATATTTATGTTAATTAAAAAAAAACTTTTTTGATGTTTCATATCTTTGATTGTATTTTTAAATATGTCATATGGATGAATTTTCTGTTTTGTTTTTTTGCTGTAAAGTAGAAATTTCGGTGTACCCGCCGACTTCCGGTGGTAATGCTATTTCAATGGAAATCTTCAAAATTTCAACACCCTGTTTGAAGATGTTAATTAATGTTTAAATTGGAGATTTCTAACGTTTTGGCTTAAGGATACTTTGAAAATATACATTAAATTTCATGTTTCTATTGTTGTAGGAGTCAATGTCTATTTAAAATAAGAGCCTCTTTTTGTGGAAAGGCTACCATAATTGTTCGTAATCGCTCTTTTTGGAGACTTCGAAGGCTTGTTTGTGCATTAAATTTTTAATTATACGATTTTCCTTGCGGTTATTTTTTAACCAAATGATTTAGCTAATTACAATCGTTCTTTTTGGAGTTTAGATGTTTTAAGAGACTCTTTTAACCGATCTAAATAAAAAATATTATACGAACTCAAAGAACACAGAATACTTTATGATGCAAGATACAAATCGATTGTGATTTGATGCAGTATCCAAGTGGATTTGGCGAGTGTTTAAATCGGAGGATTACCGGAAAACAGTCTGTGAATCGGAAATAAATAAACCTGAAAACTTGTCCATGGGGATAACAGCCTTTGTTGCTTCAAATCCCTTAACTCTTTAATTCAAGATTCAACTCTCCATATGTGATTATTCAAAATGTTAACTTTGAAAGATTCGTGAGGAATCATGCTGATTTAAATATATTTTACTGAACCTTGCCATGTCATACGCATTATGACATATATGTAGGAAATGAAGTTTATTCCTACAGTATGGCAAAGCACTGACCTCGTCACGTAACGGGCCTATCTTTCTCTTGCAGGAGTCTAGGACTTGATTGGAACATTAAAGATTGAGCATAATACTCAGAACTGCTTGCGATGATTTAATAATATAAAGATCATGACCTCCTCTTCCAACTAATTTTTATCTTACATTTCTAAAGTACTTGTGTAGTCCGAAAGTGTTTGTTTATTCCCTTATATACTTAAAATGTTAAATCTTTTTCTTTGTCTGTCGCCGGGAGCACACACTCCATCCCACATTTACATGTAAGCCTTATTTTTTGTTTTCATTTATTCACATTTTTGAGAGAAAATTATTAGAGCGTATTTACATTTGCGAAATAATGCAGCTTTCTTGAACAAATTAATTATCTAACAAATAGTTTATAGTAATGTAATATTAACTACATTAACAGACACAGAAATTGTTCAAATGCATTCTTATTTATTTTTTAAAAAAGGGAAGATGAGTTTAAATGCGTCTTGGTAGACCCGTACCAATAATCGACGAGACTTAGATTTTTAAAGAAGTGTATGTTTGTATGTATACAAAGCATGGATACATTACAAAGATTATTGAAAGAAAGTTTCATAATAAAATTTTTTGTTATGTTTATGTTAAAAAAAAGCGCATTTCTTTGTGAAAATTACCTTAAGTTCAAAATAGAACGTTTCAATAACATTAAGAATAAACTGCCCTCTCGGTAAAAAACATTTTTAATTCCAAAGCAACAAAACATTTCATATATGTTATAAATTTACCTCTTTGGAAAAGGAGGAAATATCGTAAATAGTCTTTCATACATCAAGCATTTATCTGATATTACAAAAATACAGAATGCTCTGTTTTTAATACTTACAATATATAAAATAATTTAAAATGCTTTGTTTCATGTATTCTGAAGATTTTCTGCTTCATGTATTCTGAAGATATGTGTCTTATTTTATAAATTGCTAAAGTAGGAATTATTCACATTTTCTAATAAAAATGCAAGTTCAGAAAATGTAAATGTTACAAACAGAGAAAGTAAACAATTTTGATGAATGAAAAAGTCTTTTTCCCTTTCATACTTTTTCAGATATAGCAATTTTTGAATTACTACCTTTTAGCTGACGCTGTATTAATGAATATCTCACTTTATTATACTCTATTGTTTGTTAAAGGAAGAATTAATACATGTACCTTATTCCCAATACATCATGAGAATAAATTATGGAAAAATGAGACGGGGTGAATTGTTCGATTTTCTTTCCAATATTTTAATCCAAGAAATACTTTGCACATATGAATAGAAAATTTGCATTGTTTATACAATATCAATGCCAATAACGAAATGTTTCATTAACAATGGTTATCGAAATACCTCAAAAGTATCTGAATTGCATATTAATTTCATTTTTTATTCAGTTACTTCAGCAACGGTCAAAGCTTTTGGATGCTTTCTTCGTCGATTTTCTTTGTGTAAATTATATTCTTATTTGTGAGCTCGACATATCAAAAAAGCTATTAGCTGGAAGGATAAAATTTGATATGGTATCCTATCACAAAAATTGCAGATATCTAACAAAGAAATAAACCACCTGAGGGAATGCGTTTGTCCGTCTGTGTGTTTGTGAACATGATAAATGCGATTTACCATATAGCTTTATTCTTAAAATTGCACATATACAACTAACCTTTCAATAAATCTTTCAACGGGTTGACTGTGTCGATTTGTCTATTGGTGCGTATGTGAGTGGGGAAAAACAAAATCGAATCAAAGTAAATGAGAGGATTTTCGTATATGATCGTCACACCAAAATCATCAATCTGTGTAAATAATCCATGACCTTTGTAATAAATCCGTGAAGGTGTGCATAGTTTCACTGTTCTTCTGTATGTGAATATCATAACTCAAAATTGCAACAAATAAGAAATTAAATTTGGTATGTGGTGTTTGCACCAAAATTGTAGGTAAATATCAAATTTTGGGCCCAATCGGTTTAAGTTATGATGTCCAAAACGAATAACTTATTAGTGGTAGCGGTACGAATTACTTATGATTAGTTTAGTTAGATAGACTTCCCTTTTCGTGGAAACACAAGGGCTATTTCCGAACGGACCGCGCAACTTTGAATCACTCATCTGATGATTAGCGCAACACCTGAGCTGATACCCCCTCTTCAAATTTTAACACCACACCAGCGTGACTACGTCTTGCAACCCTGCGCATGCTTTAGTGTACTGCAGGCCTGCATACACGGCGGATCTTCGGAGGAATCACGTTTCGAACCTAGAAACATCTGGTCCTGAAGCCGAGACTTTACCACTAGACCAAAATGGCGTAATCTAACGGCTAAAATGGCTAATGGCCTAAAAATATGGGTGTGCTATGAAGATAAGCATAAAATCTGCCGTTTTGTGTAAGTATTCAAGAAAGTCGAGGGGAGAATACTTCAGACGCTTTTAAATTTTATGATCACTGCTTCATGCAAAAGATACATTTAAAAACATATAAAAATTTATTATGGTTTTATTCTGATGAAAAGAAATTCATTATAATTTTGATTACTATTAACCTACGATCGAGTGACGGTAGTGAGTTAACCTACCAACAATCGTCCTATAGTTAAATAATGCAAATAATTTGCTTTGATCGGGATATTCTGCAGGCGATTAAAAGGGAGTCTCTAATTAGGTTGAGTGGTCGATGATGAATTCGGTTGTCAATCGCAATGGAGTGGGCTATTTCTAATATCACTTACCCACACTTCGTTGTCAGTTACTCACAGGGCCGTCGCTGTAAATCTGATAGAAAGCGATTCTGTTCATTCACTGAAAGTGATACTAAGCAGAGCCGTTTTCTACGACATAACAACCGCTTACTGTGAGTTTAATTGATATTATCGTCACTGGTGCTTTAAATGCATAAGAGAGTGCGTTTTATTGAGTTTGGCGCTTAATAACGGAACCACTAAAATATTATGAATATTATAAATATACGAAATAAAATGAACCACAAAGCGTTATTTGTATTTGCGTTGTTATATAAATGCCAGGTTGAGTTTTCTGCAGATTTTTGAAACATGATTTTATGTTCTAGCATTTGTCCTTTATAAATTAATGGTTTCTATATTTTATCTGTACATTTATTATTAATTTTTTTCATATATTTTCGCAAATAAAATTATTCCGCTCGTTATAAAATAAAATTTAGTTTTGAAAACTATTTAGATAAAAAATTTTATTTTTATTTGATTTTAGTTTTATTTTTAGAAAACCCGTGCTTTTTATTTATTTGATGAAAATATAGGAGCATGTATCTTATAGGAATTGATTGGAATTTATTGAGTAGAGTTTATTTTATATGCATATCTCAACAAATAAATTTATTTTCTTTTTTGCACTATTATCACATTTTTAAAAATTTAAATGCGTTTTCATGTTTATATAAATGAATCCATCATTCGTGGTGATTTTCAATGTCATGAAGCCTCTGTAAAAGAAAATATATGCTTAAATTTTTTAAAGTCAATTTTAACAATATTTAAAGTATTTTGTACAATTATTTGTAGTACAATAGTGTCCTTGTTTACCGAAGCAATATTCAAGATTCGAAGTAACTTACAACTTTAAGCAAACAAAGAATATATATATATATTTGTTCTTGTCACTGAAATCTGACAATAAACATACCGCTAAGTTAAATTCTTTATTCATATAACTGAGTTACGATGACATGAATAAAGACACTTCGGAAGTCGCTTCTCATACCGCTTTCAAATATATGAAGAAAACATTTCAAAAGAAATATGCATTGTGTTTTTTGCCAGTTGAAAAATTTCAATATATGCCGACACTTATAATTCATTAAATTTACCACTATTCATTACCAGACAAGAATATACAAAAGATAAATTGCATCCAATTAATGCAAATCATTTCCGAAAAAAGATGGACAAATGATATATCATAATAATTCACTAAGGTCAAGGAAGTATTCTCCTATATTGCTAAATTAAAGCTGAAATTAGCTGAAGGAAATATCATGAGTTAT
Organism: Araneus ventricosus; assembly: GCA_013235015.1. Classification (NCBI taxonomy): domain Eukaryota; kingdom Metazoa; phylum Arthropoda; class Arachnida; order Araneae; family Araneidae; genus Araneus; species Araneus ventricosus. The sequence goes on along the minus strand of BGPR01001191.1, from coordinate 286,777 downwards.
CCCGTAATATTATGTATTTTATAGGGCATGATTTTGTAGTCAGGAGATGGTGCCCTATTCATGCATATACGTCTGAAATGCAATTTTTATTATTCTACATATATTTGTAAGCTAGTTTTCTTTTATCTGTGTTGTTATTTTCATATACGTTTAAGGATATGTAACATTCTGTGGTGTTTTTATTTATCGGCGCATATTTATTTTTCATGATGTATTTTTCTTCAAAACACGATATTCCTTTTTAAAGTCTGTTTTCCAAGTATTTTAAGAAGTAATTTCAGTCTGGTTTGTATTCAGTAACAATTCAATTTTACAGAACCTACGGTAAACACAAAGGGCGACCGATGCACGGAATACTTTGTCAGTGAAATATCAGAAAAGGATTATCAGGTAGAGTGTATAACACGGGTTTAACGGAATACAATTTCACAACAACGCACTTTCACAGAATATCCAGAATATTCAACATACGGGAACGAAAAATGTTTTCCGGCTTTCGACATCGTTATACGCCTTGTCACATGATATAATAGCCTTTAGAAGCATATAAACATAGGTTCAAAGAAGTAAAAGAAATTTACTATTAATCACTGGAAAACGATAACTTAAAACTGCGAATAAAATTTGAGCTTTCGAAAAACAAAAAACAAATAGCATATAAATTAAGTTCCAACGCATCTTTGAAATGAATAATAAGAATTCAGAAATGCTGTTTGAATGCCATGAAGGATTTTAGTAAACTTATCAATTATAAAAGCACTTTTTTTACTCACGAAAGTGGTATTCATGTTATACAGAATGCAGCTATTTTGAAATAATGCAAATTTAAATATACCTGAAGCAGTTGTATCCGATTGATAACACGTCAATACATAATATTCACCTTTAATCTTTCAGTAACATCAATTGCCATGCAATAGCTTACATTGAACTCCTTTTTCTTCGTTTAAATTTGACTACAACGAAAAATTTATTATGAAATTCCGAATAGTGAAACAATCTTCTGTTGTTCCGACAACCATTGTTTATTTCAAAAGGGTATTTGTCCAGAATTAATGAGCGTCCAAGACCTCCACAAAATTTCTCCTCCCGGCAATTAGGCGGATACAAGCTGCGAAGCACTATAAATATTTCCATCTAATCCAGCATAGTGCAACTCTTTCGGCTTTAGTCTTTCAAGTAAACCGTGGTGACTTCAGCAGAATTCGCCATTGGTATTAAGGGAAGAGGGGATAGATAGGGGGCGGAGGTTGAAAATGATATAAATCTTCAAAACATTCTCGCTTTAGGGCAAAGGTAAATATTCAATGGCCACACTGTGCTGCGGTGTATAGATCTTCCTAAGGAATCCAGAAGGCCTTCATTCCAATCCAATACTTGGAAACCAGAAATTTCTCGACATGAATGTGTTTTAGATGGTTGGTAACATTCATAACCTCGGAATAATTTCGGAAGCAAATTAGTGCCCGGTCAGCATGTAATGATAGGGGAGTCCGAAGTGACTCGGGGTGAATGTTTTTGAGAAATGAAATTTATTCTAGAAGTTTTGAAAATAGAAGAGAGGAGATTGAAGGTGTACTTACTAGTATTATTTCGCGAAGCTTAGATTGAAAAATTAAAGGTACTAATACGCTCTCTTGAAATTTTCTGCTGTGCCCTCTGAAATTTCCTTCCAGATTACGAAGAAATATAAAAAGATATAATATTTTTTGGAAGTTTCTCTTTATGTGATGGTTTTCTTGCCAATGCATTTCTATGTTCCGCATTTCCACACAAAAGGTGAATTTGCTTAACGCTTCGTCGAAGGGGCTAGCATACGGCACAATTTGGTAAGGGCGGAAAGCTCTGCTTCATATTTCTACCCATTTTCCTCAGTTTATTACTTTTATCTGTTCAGGAACCATAATAGAAAGAGAACGGAGAAAGGAATGAAAAAATTAAAAAAGAAAAATGATTCGGCTTATGTCTATTAAATGGGCATCTTCCACGAAAGGGCTCCAATTTTCCGTCGATTGTGAATTGATCACAAGATGTATAAAGTTTTTGACAGTTTTCATTGAAAAAGTCGAAAATTCATCTCACTCTAGCTAACTTATCAGTTTTGTGCGTGTGTGTGTCGTATCTTTGTCTTCGAATCTGATGGCAGCGCACAATTAAAAAAAAAGTAAGTAAACAAGTAAAAAAACAGCGTAAAAAAATCCTTTACTCGAAGGAAGAAGTCGGACTGAGGGTGAGGCCTAAGGGAGGAATAATAGAAAATTCACAGCAATGAATAACTCACTGGCATACTCAGAACGCCAGCACTTCTGACTAAGGGCTAATTAAACTATTTTACTTGCCGCATAACCCATCACGATAGGAGTAACACTCCAAAATATTTAACTCGTAGAAATACCCATTGAGGTATAGAAAAACTGAACAAATGCTTTATTTTATTACTTTGAAATTAAAGGCAGATTATAAGCAGGATTTAAAAATTTATGCAATATATATATTTTATCTAGTGAGCAAAAATCTTTCGTATAAACAGAATATATATTTTCCTTATTGAATCTTTTCGATTGACATGTGCTTCAAATTTTTCTTAAATTCAATCTAGGCGAAAATCAAAGTCGTGGTATATTTTTTTATAGAAATTAAAATCAAATTTCTTTTCTACAAAACTAAAATATCTCCGAAACATTATGTGTAAGAAATGTCTAGATCACAAAGTTCAAGGTAAGCGAAAAACTGAGAAAAATTAGTTAAAATATTGCTTCCATTTTTATTTCAGAAACCAAATCGTTGAACGTCATCCTAACACTGTCATTGTTCTGCGTCTTTGCTTGCTATTTCATGCAGAACGCTGCATTTTATTCTTCCTCAAACTGTTACAGAATTCAGAATTGATGGTGAAGTATATATATATATATATATATATATATATATATATATATATGTAAGAAACAACTAAATCAGTAGTAAAAGCTACATAAAAACAAAAAACAATCATGAACAACAAAACGTAAAAAAGCAATACAATAAACTGATCGATGTAAAATACCGATAGTTTCAATAGGGATAAAAATTATATAAGAATAAACGAAAGGGGAAAATACTAAAAATAATATAAAACACAAACGCAACGAATGCGCAATAAATCCTGCAATTCTAGGAGTGTTGTGGAAATATATCAAAAATCAAATTTCAATGGAGAGACAAAAGGATGGAAAGTATTTCAGTGAAAAAGAACGGATGCTTTTTCAGGAAAGGTGAAATCCGTACTAACTATCCATACTAGCCATAATATAATTAGAAAAATCCCAACAATTTCTGCGAACAGTGTTAGCTATAAGCTAATAGAATACTGTCTTCACCCCGAGTATTAGGATATAAGAAAGCGAAATAAAATTGACCTATAATTAAAATTGTACATACCGTAAAATGGGGAGATACAAGCAGCATGGAAGAAGGCAAAGAACAGAATGTTTTGCGTCGTATAGGGGACGGGATGTTTTCAAAGCATGATATTACGTAAATTCGCGCCTAAGCTATAAATTGCGGGAGAGTTCGATTAAGATAGAAACCTATAATTTACAAGATATCTTCACAAACATCCCTCTTGATAAACTACAGGAAGTGTTAATGAATTATTTCTACGATCTAAAAAACTTGCTAAACATCCCAATAACCTTAATAAGATATTACAAATTACTGTATTTATAATAACTTCATATTTAATGGGGAAAATATCTTCTAGCAAATTAAAGGCATCCCACAAGAAACCAGCTTTCCACGTCTACTTGCCAATTTCTTTCTGCACTTTTATGAACGTAATATCGCTATTAATTTGAATTTAGCTTTTCGATTCATTGATGATCTTATTATATTCAACCATAAAGATTTCAATGCAACTTATCATAATCTATATCCGAATGAACTTAAATTAATCCAAAAGAATAACTTACAAGAACCTGTTATTTTTCTGGATCTAAATATTGATTGCCAAAATACTTTAAAAATAGATATTTGTGACAAAAGAATTTTAAATTCAACATCAATAGATATATTTTTGGAACTCAAATATATCTTCTAAAATTTATAAAAACACTATCATAAATCAACTCATTAGAATTACCAAAACATGCAAAGATAGAAATTCTATTAAAAAGCAAATTGAGCATCTTAGATATAACCTTAATAGTAATAAAATTCCTACATTCTTCTACGAACTGTTAATTAATGGCTTTAAGATGTAAGTAAAGGATTGCATATTAGAGCTATGCTGACGTAGTTTTAAACTGTGGTAGGATCAAGCAAGTCAGCCAGGTCTAATGTGATTACCTCGAAAATGCATCTTCCAGTCGTTTATTAATGGAATTCAAAATATTTTACTCTAGCCGCTCTCATAAAAAAGCTTTAATTTATTCCTTTTCCCCGTTAATTTCATAATTCTTCTTCATTTTTTTGTATTTACTCTTCTTTCTTTAATTTTTGTCTATTTTTCATCGCTTTCTTTTTCTCCATTGTAATCTTAATCGAACTCTCCCACAACTCATAGCTTAGGCGCGAATTCACGTAATATGACACTATACGACTCGAAACATTCAGATCTGTGCCTTCTTCCATGCTGCTTGCATCTCCCCATTTTACGGTTTGTATATTTGTAATTTTTGGTAAATTTTATTTGGCTTTTTGTATATCCTAACACTCGGGGTGAAGACAGTGTTCTATAAGCTTATTAGATGACACTGCTCGCAAAAAGTGTTGGGGTTTTTCTAATTATTTTATGGTTAGTATGGATAGTTATATATATATAACTATCCATATATAACTTTCCATAACAAGGTGATTTCTTTTGTTGATATATATATATCAACAAAAGAAATCACCTTGTTATTAAAGTTTATTGTTTATCTGATTTAGTATTAGAGTTTATGTTTACCATAGTGTAACTGTTTTCTCGTGTTTATATTATTTGATTTAGTTTTTCTTCGTATGATTTCTGATGAGTATCGCTCTTTATGTATTTGAATGTCTTTAATCTTGGTGATTGTTTTTGATTCTTTTTGTATATATATAAAGCATAGCTAACCACTTTAATTGTTGAAAACTCCACATCTTGGATTATCTTTTTCAATTATATTTATAGTCTTAATTGTAACAGAGTTCATATGATATGTTAACATTTTCCATAGGTTCTTTTGGCATTTATTTCTTTTTTTAATTATTAGATTAAAATTATATATAGTTAAGTTCAAATTCTTGTTTTTGCAGGGGACTATTGATGTGCTTATTATTTTCCTTGTGAACATAATGTGATAACATTTTTATCTAAATTAGTTTTTATTAATATATATATATTTCATATAAAATAAAAAGTCATATATATTTGGTAACATTATTTTATATTTAATTTTAATTATTGTTTTAATAGGGGTATATACTGAAAATGTTATTTGTGTTTTAATTGTTTGTAAAATATTTAACTGTATACCTATATATATTATTTTCACTAGAATAAGGAGCCAAAGATCTTTTTGTATTTGAGAGCATAGAGTGGAGAAAGAATTCAGTTCGTGGGAAGCCAAAGTCATCTTTGTTGCTTTCAATCAACTAAAATTTTTAAAAAGTTGCTGGATATTAAATGGACCTAAATCTTGTGATATCATTTGCGGTATTTTATTTCATGCATTTTGATTCATTCTAAGTTATCAGTCATAAAATTGTGCCACTTTCCATTAAACAGAAAAATATATATTTAAAAAGCAGTTAACGTAGTTTCAGAGACAATATATAGGAAACATTAAAGAGTGAACAAGTTCCCTAAATTCTTTTTTTAATAAAATATGTAGAGTTTATTCAGAATAAGTATATTTTCACGAAATTTAAAAAAATATATGAAAATTAAAACTACTGAATTGATAAGGATTAATTTCGAAAAATAACATTTTCTTAAATTGATTAAAAAATCACAAATTATTTTGAAAAAAAATTTCTTTATATTTAATTATTATTAGATATTTAAGGAATATTTTGAGAGATTTTCACTTTCTACTTTTATTGTATACTTAAAATTTCATACACATTTCTAGAGGCAGGAAGTTTAATATCTAATTTTGAAGAAAACGAAATCCCCGAACGAATACTATGTGTGAAAGAAAATATATCTTCTTTGTGCTTTGACAGAAATGTAATTTTAAGAGTATTATACCTTCCTGTCGATGTGTTTTCAAAATACGTAATCTTCCACTTCTGGCATTTGACACTTTTATGGTCTTCACGCAGTGTATCTGAACCCCAAAACAGCCATTCCAGTGTTATTTCCATTTAAAGAGAAACCCGAGATTTTTCGAAACTTGACACTAGATAATGTTTAATTTCCTTTCCAAACAAAAACAGCTTTCACTGTTTGATTGAACTTCGTAAATAAAAGAAAGGTTTTTATTTTTTTGGAAGTAATGAATTTTTTTCTAGCGGTATAGGCATTCCTGAAAAAAATGTTCCCATTTGCATGAAGCATCTTAATTTACAACACAATTAAATTTGTAACAAGGAATGAAAATTAAAAATAAAATATAATTTCTGTCGATGTATTTACAGTTTCATCTAAAATTATGAAACTGTAAATAGATCCTATTAAGCGTCAGTAGGAAATGTGCGAATTAATTTTGTTTTATTTCCTTCTCAGTAATTTTAGAATCAACAGAACATTTAAAAACACTTTACCCTCTGATTCCTAAGACCAATGGAATAAGGAGACTTCAAAATACGGGAACGGCCGAATTTCTCTTTCGAGGATAACTGACGTTATCTTCCCTTCTCAAAACACGCAATGACAGCTAGCACTCTCCGAATTCTAAGAACCTTCTTCCCTGTTGTCCAAATCCTTCTGGCCTGAACTCTAACGAAGAAAGCGCGCGCTGCGGGAGTGAAATCAATTACACTTAACGAAGGGGTGTGGAAACTTCACAGTGATATTCGAACGTTTCGGACGTCTACTGTCTTTTGCTTGAAAGTATGCTTGGGTCGTTCCCGTATCGATAGAGTTACAGAATATTTTATAAGTCAACGCGCAAAAAACATTTTGCCTTATTTTTATTTAAATTTTTACATATACTGTGACAAAATCCATGTTTGAAGACAATAAATTTAGACTTACGAATGATAACAGTTTATTTAATAAGTATTTTCTTTTTCAATGATTACAATGGTAGCTAGTTAAATGTGTGTCTTGTTAATTCAGACGCCTACCATAGGTTTTCACATGTTTAATGCGTTTTGAAATTAATTTGACATTATTAAATACAATAAGCTTATGAAGAATACGCCTCATCCGCTAAAAGTTTTATGCTCTTTCTTTTTCCTTAAAGTATGAATTTGATATTTTTTAAAACTATTTCTGGGCTTGACTTCAGGAATTTTAATAATTAGCATCTTCATTAAAGTTCAACTTTATGAAAAAAGCTCAATAAAAGCAATGAAAGAGAAACGCTTTTGAGAGAGAAGTTATGCCTTCGATAATAATCACATTAATAATTAAAACGAGTAAAATAATAATCGATAACCACTATGTTATTTTTCAATAAATAGCATACTTCTTAGAAGTTGAATGATGGTGTTCATTTTTTTGGCTTTTGCTTATGCCAATTATTCTAAGAAAAATGTTTGAATACAAGGAATTTATGACGAAGAACCAAAGCCGTTCCAAAAATGAATTCTTTTCATATCAATTGAAAATATTTCAAATTTTAATGTTAATTTATAAATGTTTGTATTCTTTTAATTTGCAAGAAATTAGAAATATAAGCTTCAAAAATGAACGAGATGTACTAAATTACCGGATGTAAGTTGCAAGATTTAACTTAGGTTGTTGGTATAAAAATGATATTCTTTTACTATGTCTTATTCCTTTATTTCTAGTATAAGTCATGACATTATTTTTGGTTTCATGATATCGTATTTTTATTTTATATCTTCCTCCTTGTCAGACGGAAAATACCAAAAGTTAATAATTATAAAGATTAATGCCTTATACTGATTTTAATTATTTTTGATATTACTTTAACGATTGATTGTTTTGGAGTTTTATTTGTAAGAGATATTTTATTCATTAAATGTTAAGAAATATTTTCCTCGAAAGAATGAAAATGGCAAATTTATGAAACTGTATTTTCAGAAAACATTTGTGGTTGTTGCATACCCTTTCAATTACTTACAGAAAAAATGCTATTATTTATTACTTTAAATTATGTCTTAGTATATGTTTCGAACATACGAAACAATATTTCCATGTGCAATTGGGCAGCTTGGTCCCCTAAACACACTACTATTTACAGTATTCAAGCAAACATACAAGATATAATCCAACGCTAAAATCTACTCATAGGATTGGACCGAAAATATGTATTAATATATAATACAACTTTCACTATCGGTTTCTAAAAAAAATATCAGGATTGGTTTTAAAATATGTTTAATCATTAAATTTGATTATTTATACCGCTTACAAATAACTGTTTTGAAATTATAAATATATGCAGAAAACAGTGGACCGCTTCGTAATACTGTATTAGAAAAACTACATGCCAATAACTATAATTTTTTTCGAGTTATTTTTAGAAAGCCCATAATTTTATTTTATTAGCAGAAACTGAAAAAATTATTTACTTACAGGGGAAAGTCGGGTAAGATGGCGACCTTAAGGTTTGATGATTTTTTCTGAACTGAATATTCGTTTTAGGTCGATTATTGTTTCGAAAAAATCGTCTTCAACTCTTTATTTTAAAGTGATATTTTCTTAAATTTTTATTTTCAAATTTGAGACGCCAAAATTTCATTTTAGAAAAAAATGCCATTTTCATCCTCTTACCTATACATACATATATATATATATATACTTAAAATTTATGAACTATAAAATTCATATATCTTTGCTTGGCAAGTGAATTTTAATTTCAAGCGAAAACTGAAACTTCCGGATGCTTGTATGAAGTTCATGAAATCAAAGGCAATTAACGTCAATCACTATATTTGCTGAAAATTGAGCAGCATTACAGTTTACACCTTCGTTCAATAACATTCAACGTTCTTAGATTGAGCCAAATTTACCTTTTTTCAGCTGTTAATAAAATGTTAGAGATATTTAAATAAACATATAATAATTAAGAAAAGATTTAAAAAATACAGGTAGTATTGATGTTAAGCTAGGTTTAAAATAATGCATCTTTATCATTATTTTCAGTTGAGCTTTGAGCTAGTTCGAAGTAGATTAAATGAATGTGTTTCAGTTTCCATCAAGTAAAGAGAAGACACTTTTAGAAGGAGATGGGGGGGGGGCCGCGAAGGGGAAATCATCTGATAGACTGAATTTTAAACAAGTGTTTGAATTTGTGTGTGGTTTCCGAAGCGTCTGCCATTATAAGTTATCCCTAAGTCTTTGTAGTATCCTTTTAAACTAGACTTAATGTAGACTTTGCTCTGCAGTAGAGCCTAATTTTATATCAAACTGCATCGTAAATGTCTACACAGATAAAATTTGTTAATAATCTCTTTAATAAGGAGCCGTTTCATGTAACACCCTACATTTTCAACTATATGGAGAAACATCTACATATTTAACAAGTAACCACGCATATATTTATGAATACAGACTGATTTAATATTAATACCCTTCTCCAAAATGATTTTTTTGTTGAGGAGTACTGGCAATATGAGACTATTTTGTAAATTGCACTTTCTCTTAATAGTATTCTTTCTTCTCTATCCTCGGGTTTATTTTTATCTTATTATTCTTGTGCGAGAAGTATGGTGGCTTTGAAGAAATACTGATAGCGAAAGTGGAAGTATAAAATAAATACTAGATGTTGTTCGTTGATATGAATTGATGCAGTTAGCAAAAAATCAATGAGGTATTAGTATTCCTTGATTCCGGTAAGGATAAAGAATCTTCTCTGCCATGAAAAAAGAGTAGATAAAAATTCTCTTTAACGATGTCTGTTACCAAGTTTCATATAAATATTTACACAGTTAATTTCTTTCATGTTTGTTAAAGAAGAATTTTCTAATTACAATTCATTTCACCTCCTGATTGCAAGTGTTTTGAAATTTTGTACACTTGCGTGTGACAATACACTGTTCTAATATTTTAGAACTTAATTTTTAGTTATTAGACTGAGTCCATTAAATTTTGATTCCGTATAAGTGGAGCCACATGTTAGAGATTTTTAGAAAAGTAATTCCAAGATTACTTCATGTTTTATAGAACTTATGTTCATATGAACCGTATTTATTTTTTACACGCTTATATAAAAGTATTTATTTTTTTCTTCGTTGTTTTCTGTCTTCTAAGATGAAGCAAAATAGGTTTTTTTAGTTTCTCTGTATAAAATTAATAATATTTATTTAATTACACTTAATTAATTTCGGTATAAGCAGTCCAACACCAAACTTAACGAATTTACATTTTAAGAAAGTTTTTCCCACGATTAATAATTAAAAGTAAGACAAAATTCCTGTAAATATATTTTTAAAAATGATAAATTGCTGTGCAATGATGCCTGCTTTTTTCATCATCTTAGTCACGTTTGAAAATAATAATTTTAAAGTGTTGCAGAAAAAAATCTTACCTTAACGATGTAAAGGTAATAAAAAATTCATCTAAATTAAAATTACTATACCCGAACTGTTGTAAATGTCAATTTACGTTATTGAAAAAATGCAAAACAAATAGTAAGAAACATTTTTTTATTTATTTTGAGCTAGCTAAATAGTATTTAATGCATTTCCTTTATTTTAATAAAGTCTATATAATTAAGAATAAATTTTTAATATCTGGGAATAAAAAATTTGTAGATATCGATCTTCGCATATCTCAGTGCAAAGTAACCAGTGTATGATGATATTATATAGAGAAGCTCTGATTATGAACAGTATGCCAACACAAACATTTGAAAGAATGTCAATACAAGAATTAAAATTTTTCGTTTATAAGGAGTTTCACTTCAGGACGCCGCATTTCACTTTTATTTTAATTAAATGCGTACTGATTCAGTAATACCACAATCATAATGGAGTACAATCTCTAAAATTTTCTTAAGATTAATTGTTAATATTAATTTATTTTCCTTATCATAGAGAACTAGCTGGGAAAATTAATGCATAAATAGGAATGATAAATAACCTTCATCCTGCTACTGCATATAAACAGCAGTGTACGTAGACCAAGATTTATCCCGACAATTTTATCAGTGCCGTGTTTAGTATTAGAAGGTAATCTTAATATTTTCTCCTTTGAAAGTACCATAATGATTCTATTCATTTGTGAAAACATTATTGGCGGAAGAAAGAGATTTGTGAGAAAGTGTCATATTTTACATGCACTAAATATGCGTTAATACCGGAAATCTGTTACAAAACTTATTTTGCTGCACCAAGTATTTGTTATTAATTAATGATAATTAAAATGAGCAACGAGTAATTATAATAATTCGTTAGTAACGTTAATTAACGTTAACGTTAATGTTAGTTAAATATGAGTAGCAATAATAAGTATTCGTTAATTATAACAATAATTGTAATTAACAATTGTATGAAATATTAATAATGGTATTATGGTAAATATTAATAATGGTATTTAAGTAAATAACGACAAATATAAATAGGAAAACGAACTGTAAATGGGTAACAACTCTGTGGTTAATACTATCTTAATTTACCTAATTCCTGATGCTCATTTGATTATTTTCCTTCAATACAATCTGCTCATTATAAGAATTAAGTATGAATGATAGTTTAATTTATATATAATGCTGTGCGATTAAGAGTTTTTAATATGAATCAATGAAGTTAAATGAAACTTTATAAAACTTTTCAAATTTATGAATAAATTAATTTTAAAGAATCAAAAAGACAAATTGAGTTTCAAAAAATGATCTGAGTAATTTTATAGCCATTAATAAAGTGTATGATAAAGTTACAGGCACAAATGTTTACTTAATTACATTCTTTATTTTTTACATTTTTTTGCAATATGAAAGCAAATACATTGCCTCCTAAAATGCTTTTATCTTTGAAATAGAATTTAATGTGTACAGCAGTGATCATTTCTGTACGTAATATGTAAATACAACTCTGAGAATTAGAAGCATATATAACTTCAAAACTTGCATTATTAAACCCGAAATAATTATAAGTGATATGTTCCCCAAATCAAAATGTACAGCAGTTTTCACTGATGGATAAACATATGTTTAAGCACTCCACATCTAATTTTAAACTACTAACTTGAAGCACTTGTGTTTGCATTTATTCGGAATTATTCTCGTCCTGGATGGAATGCAGGCTTTCGGTGGAAATCGAACAATTTTGTACCTTTAGCTGCAGCTGTCGCCAGCTCTTCCCTAAGTTACTGCACTTTCCTCGGACGAAATTCATGTTTGATTAATCACATAGTGGATTAAATCCCAGAAAATGTTTGAAATTACTTGTCTGCTAAAGTGTTCATGATTCAGAAGTCCATCTGAAATCAATATGTCCCACCTATTTTTAGTGCATCTAACATCATCTGAGGCAACTTCCGAAATGTATAATTATTCACAGTTAATTATAGTCATTAACTACATGTGTTTTAAAAGATTTAAACATGCTTAAAATGTATAAAGAAATCTACATTTTCTTTCAACGAATGTTACTAGGTTTATCACTCGTAGCGCAGTTGATCATCAAAGATCTGCTTTGTTTCTTAATTTTTTTTCTGGCTTTAATGATCTACTACACACTAAGATTATCTTTAATATTAAAGTTCGATTTCGAAATCTCGAGGTTTTTTTTTCGAGAGTTCGATTCTTGGTCAAAGTCGGTAGATTGTTATGAACCACAATATGTTAGCCCTTATGCCATATAGCTGTTTTCATTAACTTAGTTGTGGTTGATCAAAGTTGAATTTAAAGAAAGCAATCGAACAGCAAAGAATTCGTTCTTTTATGTAAAGCTGTTACATTTATAAAAATCTGACGAACTGAAAGCAGTCATACTTCTGATATTGTGAATATTAATATCTGAACTTAATGTGTTCTGGCTTTTTTGAAGTTTCTGAATTTCATTTAAGATTAAAGTAATCTGCTTATTTGAGATCTCCATCACTTTTATATACATTGTATTATTAACATTAATAGTATACTGTTTTAAAAATTAAAGGATGCTTTGGAAGTAAACTGAAATATATTTTCTTACATTAAAAATTTACTTTTTTACAATAAAAATACATGTTTTCGTACGATAAATTATTTTTTCAGAATTAACGAAATATAATCTTGTTTTATGCGATTATTTATAATTTCAAGAAATCCCTGAAATTAAATAATTTTATTAATAATTAAGTAGGGTGATCAAAAGATTTCGGATTTTTAGATGAATCTTAATGCACATTGTCAATATTAGCATAATTATTTCATTTTTAGAAATTTTCCATTATAGATAGAAGTTTGAGTAAATAAGAGCACTTGAAGAAAACGGAAAGTTAAACAAATAAACAAAAGCACACATGCAATGAAAAAGTTTTGAGCTTCAGTAAGAGAAAAACATATAATTTACGGAGATTGGTTTTTTTCCTATTTAACTTGTCCTGTTAGCAAAATATTGTTTTTTTTTTTATCAAAACCCCAAAGTGTCAATAGCGACAAAAACCATCTGTATTATATATTTATTTTGAACCTCCAAAAAATATATCTGAAATTAATTTATTTTTCATTGTAAGGAAAAATGAGCTACCATAATTTAATCTTTCAGACAAAGAAATATTCTTTTGACTTTTGAAATAAAGCATGCGAAATCTCTATTTAATTGCAAAATGCCATTCTGATGTCTTCGCGCTTTTATTCTTTCAGTGAGTAGTCTAATTTAATTTCATTTACGTCCTGTTTTCAAGCTGCACGAGGACTATATATCCTTTCACTGATGCCTACTTAAATTAATGTCCACTTCACGAAATATGAGTAATAAAAACATAGAAAACGAATAGTATTTTATCTGAAAATTCTGGATTAAAAGTTAAAAATAAACTGTAAAAGCAAATTTTGTTGGAAGAGATTTTCAAAAATTCGATAAGCCTTAGTGTCTATAATACATCATAATGTCGAATCATTAAATTAAATAATTCTGTCTCAAAAATCAGGGAGCATAGAACTTTATTTCTCAATAGATTGAAGATTTCCGTAAATAGTAAGCACATACATGAAAACGCCTTGCAATAAGCAAAAATCAGCAATAATCAAATATGACACAAAACACAAATCGAAAAATAGTTTAAAACAATATACAGTAATAAAAGTTAAAACATAATATTACAATAGAGCGTTGAAATGCAATTAGATACGAAAATATAAAAAGGAAAATCAATTAAGGAATATAAAATAAGGCCTATAACACAAAATTTGTTTTGGTTCCCGAGTTGTCAAAATATGCCTGTTCCTTTAATTAACCTGATTAAAGTATATTTTCATGTTATAAAATAATTCATTATTATATTAATTTAAATAATGTTTAAATGTTAATGAATTGCTTTTCGCAGGAAATAGCAATTATTTTATTGAAAGAGCAGCTTCTAAATATTTGCACAACCTTTTAGAAATTCCATATTAACGTGACCTAAAAAACATACCGTCATTGACACAGTTTCCTTTAGTAAGAATTGGCATTCGCCCAAATAATCTGAAATATTCTTTTCAAAATGGTGTTAAACCTTCATTTGATTTCCGATTTCTTATCGCATCCCTCTTCATGGAACAGTTCTTCACAGCTTGGAGGGAATTGGATTTTGGAAACTTGGCTATCATTCTTGCGCTCGCTTCCAAGATTGTTTCGCTCTGTAATCCGGTATTCAGAAACCGGGGGATTCAGAACGTTAAATAAATTTCCGCCAGTGATTTACGAGATTTCATGCGTTATACTCTCTGAAGAAGATTTACGTTTGTGATGCAGATGCAGAAGCTTGAATATGATTATTAACTTGGTGGTTTGGTATTTCTAAAATCCTCCTTCGGACTTACTCTCACAGAGAATGAAAGTTCAGAGCACTGAAAGTACAGTTTAGCATATTCTATATGTGCACATGCTTGTTTCTTAAACTCAAACCGCATGCTTTGAAGTCAAATCAGACATGTACATTGTACAGTATTATTTATGATGAAAACCATACAACGTAAGATAAGATCTTTATTTTAAATATTAACTCTAAAATTCTATTTAAATAAATCTAAGAAATACAGAAAACCTGGTTTTAAATTAATTTTATATTTATATGATATTGTCTTAGTTAACTATATGATTCAATTTTGAAATTACTGAGTATACAAATTGAGTTTGCACTTTTGAAGTTTAATGCAATTTATTTTTTTATTCACTTTTGAAGAAAAACGCAAAGAGTTAATAATGTATTTATTTCTCAAAGAAGTTACAAAACCTTTATATAAATAGTGAGATAAGTTAATACTGAAATTTGGGTGATGAATTTTATAATTTTCATTGAACAAGAGTTATAGTTACTTTTTAGAATTATTGGATGAAGAGCAAACTGTATAATGACAAACATGTTAAATACGTATTAAAGGATAGAACACGAGGCAATTGAAATATTTATTAAAGATAAATGCAGTGTATTGTTTTTAAAAATATTTTGAAGGCCGGAAATCTGTTAACTTGATTTGAGACTATTTGATAGGTGTTTGATGCTCATCAGAATAGAAGATTCCGTACAGTGAAAACAAATATATGCGAAATATTACATATATTGTAACAAGTTTTGATAATATTTAAATTCTTCCAAATTGCATCAATATAACTTACTTTTTCTTCTACCGTTAAATCGAATAAAAAGGGAAAAAATAAATATTTTGAAATTGGAATGAGAAAAAGGTGACTTGGTTTATTAAAATCAATTTTAAATACAATTTAGAAAATTTTCTTACAATTTCATAGAAATTCCCATTCTAACATGCATCGGATATAAATGCTAAACTTTTGAAAATTTTTGTGTTTTAGATATATATTTATTTCATGTTCATAATTTCGAAGCTTCCAAAAATATTTCTACGAAATTTCTGATATAAAACAATTAGAACCAGTAATTGAGGAATTCATAGTGTAGGTATATGCGACTAAAAATAAAAAATATATCATCTCTTGATCTCGAGATAATATTTTATGCATGCAGTAATTTAGACGCAAAATTGCTAAGAATTTAAATTTAAAGACAATAGAAACTGGATATTTATTTTTTAACAAATTAACAGATATATAATTTAGTGAAAAATTTCCGTATATCCATAAATATTCCTTATGGTAATTAATATGTGCTGAAAGTAATAAAAAAATATGAAATATATCTTTCTCGCCTTGAATAACAATCTTAAAATGTCTTGTCAGAAAATGTCATTTCCGATGTTTTAAAACCCATGAAGTATTTAAAAAAATAACTTGCATATTATGTGAAATGTTAATTTAATATTATCTTCTTCGATTCATTTAAACAACGGTTCTAACTCCTTGTTTCCTTCAAAATCTGATTCTATTAGGAAACTAAAAATTATTATGGAACAATTTTCACAACACTTTTAAAAGATTATTGATATTACTTATGAATTGTTTTTCTCCTATTTCTGACGCCTTTAGTAAAGAAATCGAATGTTGATTATAAGAAATGGTAATTTTTTAAAAATTGCATCAAATTATTTTTAAATCTTTTTAACAGCAATTTCTGTATTAAAAATAATTATAAATTTCCCATTCCCAATTTTTTAAATTTTTTTTTTACTTAACGCCTCCAATTTTTTTTACTAAATACGTAATTTCATACCTATATTTATTAACTGGGAAAGCAAATAATTCGAAGTAGATTTCCAATAACTATTTGAACTTCACGTAGCAACAAATTTTAACGTACTGTCATCACGGATTCATCATTCTATCATTCACTATATATTATTAAATCGGTTTCTGCGGAATCTCTGGATCAACACTCCAAGCCCATTTCACACATATCGAACAAGCTCCCCAACTTTTGACATTTCTATTTTATTTCCATCCCTTTGATCATTTCGCCCTTTCTGACAGATCAGGAATTTGAGCAGCTGGTTTCCCACTCCGATGAGAGATCTGCTTTTGTCTCGTGTGAAAGCACTGCAGGGGAGGTGGCACCGCAGTGTTAAGACTTGAATTTAAATGATTAAAGAGGAAGGCTTGTGTAGTGACGCTTGTTGCAGCCTCATCAATATACGTAATTCTTCACTTTTCGGTGTAAATCTTTTTTGTTCATGCACATCAAAGAAGAATTAATTAAAGATTCAAGTCACAATCTGTTTTTAATCTTCTCTGTTGCATCTAGATCATTCCTTTCGTAGAAATCTGAAAATTTTCCTTGTTCATCTGATCCAAAATTAAATATTCTGAAGGCCAGTATCGTATGCGATTATTAATGCAATGCACATTATTTATAATACTTCCAGGATGGATATAAATCAAACTCATTTTCACTTTGCGAAGTAAACCTCTAGTGACAGAAAATTTAACAAATGAAATGTATCTGCATATATTCAACATAAGTGAATTTTATAAAAAAAGTTTGAGTGTTTTTGAGACTTGTGTTATAATTTGATTTTAAATTGATTGAAGACTTTATGGGTGGCGATGCTTGTTAGCCTACTAAATAATCATGAACTCTTCATTCGTCATCCTATATCGTACTCAGACACTCCAGGAGTTAATGAATTAATATTCATCTTCCAATTTTAATCGCATCTGTCAATTCTTAATACTTCTCGTGGACTACACTTTGGATTCTGTACACAACATTCTCCATGTTCATTCTGCTCAGACTAACTTCATGCGACTTTTTCCTGTGGGGTTATATAGAGTCCAAGATCTCGTTGGGGTCCCTGCGTAGACGAACTTAAAGGACAGCCTATTAAGGGTTGCGCTGAGCATTCCTGGTGACAAGTTACTTTCGGCCGTCGAGATTGTTGTGTACAGAATGCAATTTGTGGTCCACGAGAAGGACGACGACATTGAAAGAGGTTTATTGGTATAGTGCACTCTAATTTCATCTCTGTAACCAGTTGGGGCATTTCATTTGCTATTTTAAAGTGATTTTCAACCGAAATTTCTTTGTTATTCGTCTGTCTATCAATTGTGTAGACTACCACAGCGGCGCATTTCCCATATAGGCGACTTTCGGAGTTAATTTTTTTCACATAATCTTCTTCCTTATGTGGTCAATCTTCGTCCTACCAAATCTGGTGATATTTTAGCTGATAGATCCAGCTATAGACTGTTCTGAGTAGACACAGTTTAAAAATGAAACACTCTGCATATAGGATCATTTAAAATGCTCTGTCAGAAAAGATGAGCAGAAACCTGAACTGATTTTAATATATTCTAACGAGTGTAGCAATATAAATACTGTCTCAAAAGTTGAGGAACTTCATTTTTCATTATTTAAATATTAGACATGTAAATTCACAATTAAATTAATTTT
Source organism: Araneus ventricosus (assembly GCA_013235015.1). Lineage (NCBI taxonomy): Eukaryota > Metazoa > Arthropoda > Arachnida > Araneae > Araneidae > Araneus > Araneus ventricosus. Next base: position 268,269 of record BGPR01001191.1, on the reverse strand, counting down.
TTAATTATTCTCTTTTTATTAGAATATTCTTCAAAGTATTTACATTTGTGATAATATTACTGATTGTTTCAATAATAGCACCTTCAATCAAGTGCTTTGTATTCAAGTAATATTGACTTCACTAATGTTTACAATAATGGATCGCATATATTCATATTTATTGCAAAAAAAGCGAAAATACTTATGTTTTGGTAGACTCTATCTACTTCCTGCCTAGGCTTAAGTATTTAAAGCGGTTTATCTCTTTATGCAGGTAAAATATCTCACTAACGTGATTACATTTCAAAGATTATTTTCAGTAAATTTCATCACAAAAACTATTATTTACCGATATGTACTCAGTAGGAACAGAAAAGCACGAAACTTTTGAGAACATTACAATTGGCCTATGAGATTACTGATAAGATTACCTTAAGGTCAAAATAAAACTTTTATGAAATATTTGGTTTATTTTACTTCAGTTGAGTTATATTAAGGCCCCGTTCCGAAGAAACACGAGGGCTATATTGGGACGAACCTCGTAATTTCGAACCGCGGTGAGATGACGGTGGCGACACCTGAGCTAGAACCCCCACCCCCTCTAAACTTCCGCACTACTCCTACTCCATCGGGAGGACGTTTGGTCACTAAGCAAGTTTTAATGAGCAACGTGTCCCATATAAATATTCAGCGGTATCGGTTTTCAAACCCGCAACCCTTTTGTAACATTTAGAAATATCCGTTCTCACAGAAAAACATTTTTATTTCAAGCAATAAAATGTTTTCATATATGTGACAAATTTTTCCCTTAGAGAAGGGAGAAAGCTCACATACAATATTTTATAAATCAATCATATTCCAAAAAATACATAATGCTCTAATTCATATTACATATAAAAATTGGCTTCTGAAGATATTCTTCGTGTGTCTCGTCTTATACATTCTTAAAGTGAGATTTCTTTACACTTTCTAATACAATACAATACAAGAAACGTAACAGACGAAGGAAGTAAACAATTTTGACGGATGAAAAGTTTTGAATAAAATCCCATTTTGCACATAAAGTCGAAAACAGGTAGGTGAACGTGACTTTAAAGAATGCAATGTAATCCTTTTTCCACTTTCCGACTTTTTCAGAATTAAATAGAATTTTTTAAATTACTCTCTTTTATCTGAAGCTGTATTAACGAAAATCTCCTTTTATTATACTCTAGTATTTTATAAACGAACTAATATCCATAAAGAAAACTTACTATTTGAAATATATTGTGAGAAAAATCTATGCAAAATGTTATGAAGAGGAATGTTTGTTGGATTTGCTTTCCGTTATTTTCTTCTAAGCAGTATTTAGTACATATAAACGGAAAATAAACCTTGTTTACACAACATTATGATCAATAACGAAATGTTTCATTAAATATGATAATAGAAGTACCTCAAAAGTATGTGAATTATTTATTAGTTTACATTCAGATGCTTCAGCATTCATCAACGCCTTTTGGTTCTTTTACTTCGTCGATTTTCTTTCTATAAAGTGCATAATTATTTATATTTTACAGTCACTCTATGAGCACGATATATCAAAAACATTACTAGCTGAATGGGTGAAATTTGATACGCTGTCCTTTCCCAAAATTATAGATTTCTAAGAAGTTTTGTAATACATCCATGCCCGTCTGTGCGCATGTAAACACGATAAACGCAATTTCCATATATTTTTATCATTAGAATTGCAGATCTATAATAAATATAACAGTAGTCCAAGACCTCTACAAAATTTCTCCTCCCGACTATTAAGGATACAAGCCACGAAGCTCTACAAATATTTCTGTCTAATCCAACATAGTGTAACTCTGCGGGCTTTAAACTTTCAATCAAACTGCAGTGACTCCCCAGAATTCGCCGTTGGTCTTAAAGCGAGAGGTACGGAAAGGTCGGAAATGATATAAATCTTCAAAACAATCTCGCTTTAGGGCAAAGGTGAATATTCAATGGTCACACTGTGTTGCGATGTATCAAACTGGAAAACGACAACATAAAACAACGAATAAAATTTGAACTTTCGAAAAACAGGAAACAAATAGCATATAAATAAAGCTCCAACGCGTATTTGTAATGAATAATAAGAATTTCGAAATGCTGTTTGACTGCAATGAAAGATTTCAGTAAACATATTACTTATCAAAGCATTTTTTATTCACAATACGGCATTCATTTTATACAGAATGCAGCTATTTTAAAATAAATTCAATTTAAAATATACTTTAGGCAGTTGCATTCCAGTTATATCACGCAAATACAAATCATTCAAATTTAATCTTTCAGTATCATCAAGTACCATACAATAGCTTACACTGCATTGTTTCCTTTTCTTCATCTAAATTTCCCTACCACGAAAAATTCATCATTAAATTCCAAATAGTGACACAATATGTTGTTGTTCGACAATCATGTTCCCGTGGTTTATTTCAAAAGGGTATTTGTCCAGAATTAATGAGCGCCCAAAACCTCCACAAAATTTCTCCTCCCGGCAATTGGCGGATACAAGCCGCGAAGCATTACAAATATTTCCATCTAATCCAGCATAGTGTAACTCTTTCGACTTTAATCTTTCAAGCAAACCGTGGTGACTTCAGCAGAATTCGCCATTGGTGTTAAGGGAAGAGGGGGATAGGTAGGGGAGGGTTGAAAATGATATAAATCTTTAGAACATTCTCGCTTTAGGGCAAAGGTAAATATTCAATGGCCAGACTGTGTTGCAGGGTATCGATCTTCCTGAGGAATCCAGAGGACCTTCATTCCAATCCAATACTTGGAAGGCAGGAATTTCTCGACATGAATGTGTTTTAGATGGTTGGTAACATTCATAACCTCAGAATAATTTGGGAAGAAATTTAGAGATTGGAGAGGATGTAATGATAGGGTAGTCAGAAGTGACTCATGTCGATGTTTTTGAGAATTGAAATTTATCCTTGAAGTTCGGAATATTGGAGCAATAGTGAAGGTATTAAAATCTGCAATTAAAATGTACTTACTGGTATTACTTAGTGTAGCTTACATTGAAAAATTAAAGGTAATAATACGCTCTGTTGAATTGTTCTGCTGTGCATATTCTTCTAGATTACAAGAAAATATCAAATGATCTAAGTATAAGCATACGTCTAAATATAACGGTATTTTATTTCAGGTATTTTGATTCATTCTATGTCCGTCATAAAATGACATTTTTCTAAACTAATTCGAAAATTACAAATTAGTTTTAAGAAATTCATTATGTAACTTAAAAAGAATAGCTTTGACATGTTATAGATAAGTAAAAATTAAGTTTAGTTCTAAGAGAAAAAAAACATATTTTGGATGACTAATTCAGATTTTTATGAAATATTAAAGGGCTGTTTTGAGATATTTTCTCTTTCTGCTTTCATCATATCCTTAAGATTTCATACACATTTCCGAAAGCAGAAAGTTTATTATCTAATTTTGAAGAAAAGGAAATCCCCAAAGGAATATCATGTGTCAAAGAAAATATCTCTTCTTTGTGCTTTGACAGAAATGTAATTTTAACAGCGATATACTTTCTTATCGATATGTTTTCGAAATGCGTAATATTCTGCTTCTGTCGTTTCACACTTTTATGCTTTTCGCGTAGTGTGTTTGAACTCTAAATCAGCCACTCCAATGTTATTTCCATTTAAAGAGAATACTGAAATTTCTCGAAACTTGACACTGGATAATCTTTAATTTCCTTTCCAACCAAAAGCAGCTTTCACTGTTTGATTGAACTTCCTAAATCAAAGAAAGGCTTTTTTTCTTAAAGTCACGAAAGATTTTTCTCGCCGCCCTTGGGAATTCTTGAAAGAAATCATGAAATTTGTATAAAGAATCTTAAATTACCACAGAAACAAAGTTGCAATAAAGAAGGAGAAGCAAAGTGGAGAAAATATAATTTAAATCGATTTTTGAATTTGCATTCGAATTTGCGAATTCGAAATTTGCATTTTCATCCTGAAACATCCTCATGATAAACATGTAAACACATCTCATGAAGCTTCAGCGAGGTATGTCCGAATTAATTACGTTTATTTTTGTCTGGATCATTTTAGAATCAACACAGCATTGGTTTAAAAAAATTAAAGTGATGCGTAATAATCAGTGCAATAAAACCGTTTAGCAATATTTTTATTTGTAATTTTACATGTGCCATGACAAAAGCCATATTTGAAGACAATAGATATACGCTTACGCATGATACAAGTTTTCTAATAAATATTTTTATTTACAATGATAGCTAGTTAAATGTTTATCTTGTTAATTAGAACGCTTACCATAAGCATTCACATGTTCAATCAGTTTTCGATTTCACATAAGATTTTTAAATACCTTAAACTTAAGAAATGTACATATCATCCATTAGAGAACGTGTGCTCTTTTTTTATGAAGAAATATTTAAAGCAGGAATTCGAAGTTCTGAAAAACTGTAATTAATTTTTCTCCAGGAAGTTTAGTAATTAGTATGTTCATTTAACTTTAACCTTACACAAATCGCTTAATAAAAGCAATCTAAAACACAAGATTTTAAATAAAAAGTTATGTCTTCGGTCATAATCACATTAACATCAAAAATGAGTAAAATAATAGTCGATCATTTCTATGTTATTTTCTAATAAAATAGGATAATTCTAAGAAGTTTAATGGTGGTGTTCGCATTTTCACTTTTGCTTAATATAATTATTCTAAAAATAACATTTTAATTCTGGGAATTTATAACGGAGAAGCGAACTCTTTCCGCAAATGAATTCTTTTTACATAAATTGAAAATATTTGTAATTTCAAAATGTTAGATTAAGCTCGTATTCTTTCCATTTTTCGAGAAAATTTGTAAGATTTAAATCAGTGCATTGGTGTAAAAATACTATTCTTTTGCTCTATGTTATTCCCTTATGTCTAGCATAAATACTGGCATTTTAAGTCAGTAGATTCAGATTAATTCGCATTATGATTTTATATTTCCTTCCTAACAAGAGTGAAAATACCAACAGTTAGTATTTATAAAACTTAACGTGATATTTTTAGTTTATTTTTGATATTACTTTAATAACTGAATGTTTTGCTTGATTTGTAACAGACATGAAATGTTGAGAATTGTTTCAGTCATGAATTGGCGAGAACTATTTTCCTCGAAAGAATGAAAACGGCAAATTTATGAAAAATTAGTTCCAGAAACATTTCGTGATTCCACAAAAAGGAAATATGTAAATATTTATTATTTTAAAAAAATCTTAACATAAGTTTCGCATGCTATATTGAAAAATTTGTTTCCCTGCGCATTGGAGAACTGGGTACCCTAAAAACACCACTGTAAAACAAATGTATGAAATTTATCGCAACGAAAAAACTACTCATAGAATTTAGCCGAAAATTTGTATGGATGTATAAAACAGTCTTCACCAATTGCTTCTGATAAAATTCATTCTTTTTGGTTTTAAACTATTTTTCATCATTAATGATGATAAATTATATCACTTGAAAGAAATTCTTTTGAAGTCATGAGTATTTGAGAAGCATAGTGGACTACTTTGCAATACTGTGAGTAAACTATTATATGTCAATAACTTTATTATTTCTCGAGCTATCTTTAAAAAGCCCGTAATCTTGTTTTATAAACGAAACTGACAAAAACTAGTTGCCCATAATTTCAAAACAAATATATTTTAAGTAATACAGTTAGATTTGATACTGGAGCATAAATTTTGATCCATTCGTGATTTTTTGTAAGAAATCACAGCGTTGTCGTTTAAAATTTGGAATTTAGGTGACCGTTTATAAATATTTGATCCCATAAAGATTTAGCAAATGTTCTTTTCATTTCGAAATGGTACAACTGGATTAAATATATTATTAAAAGTGCTAGAAAAATCACAATTGGCCATTTTTTTTCTTGCAGCAAAGATGCTTCATTCCTCTCATACCCTCAACACTAAATCAGAGGAAGGGCCTTTGACATTAATCAGGTTGAAATCACATACACTGCGGATCTTTAGCGACTTTGGGTTCCAAATCTGGAAACCCCCTGTCCCGAAGCCGAGACCGTACCAATAGCCCTGCGCAGCCGTATAATAAGCGTAACGTTACTCACTCAACTTCAGTTTTTATACTTCTTGTGCATTGTGTAATTACTGATTTACATGATAAGCGAATCCTTATACTGATAAAAATAATTATTACATTTTATGCTTCAAATAAACTATAAATATATTTTCTTCATTAAAAATAGAAACAAATATTAAATTAAAAAATAGAATGTATACTTTATGTGTTATTTTTAATAAAATTGCGCTTGATAGCTTCGTTTCACACCCAATTTCTATATACATAATACATGCATATATACTTAATATTTATGAACTTAAAATAATTACAATAAGCATATATGTATATATATATACACTCTGTCCTAAAGGTTTATAGAATCTTGTATTTTGCCTATATCTGTTTTGTTGTATATGGTGTATTTCGATGTAACTTACTGTATAGATATGTTATGTCTATTAAATTGAAAAAACAGCAGTTCTACCCCGTATATTTAATGCCAATTTTTAAATCGTTGAATAAACTGAAATAACCTGTCCCAAAAGTTTATAGACAAATGCAATTTTAAGAAAAGGAAAGCGTTAATGCGTTGTAAGAAAAGGAAAGCGTTCGTTTGTTCTGTGTTTCAAGATGCCTAAAGCGTAGCAGCTCTCTAATGAAGAAGTCAGTAAAATTCTGCATTTGAAATTGCTCTGTAAGACTGTTAAGGAAATATTCAAACTTTTAAATCGCTTTAAAAGCATGATTTATCGTGTAGTAATTCGTAAGACGCAATATGAGCCAAAACGTCGTTCGGGAAGACCACGTGTGACGGATATTCGCAGTGATAGACGGATACAAAGAATGACTTAAAGTCAGAAAATGCCGGTTCGTGAAATTACTAGGACTTCCCGGTTGCAAATCTCCAAGAACAATGTTCATAGATGAATTATAGAATCTGGTTATATGATCCACGCAAAAATGGCTTGAGGATCACCATTCTCAAAGTTTCACATTAGTGAGAGATTACAATGGGTTCGTAATCATATGTCATATGGTGATAAATGGATGGCTGTCCTTTTCGGTGATGAAAAAAATGGAACCTCGATGGACCTGACGGGAATATAAAATATTGGCATGATTTACGAAAAGAGCCCAGTATCTTTTTCAGTATGCAAAGTGGTGGTGGATCTGTGATGGTGTGGGCGGCTTTGAGTTTCAACGGTCAAGTGGGTTTGGCCTTTTTAGATGGCCGACAGAATTCTACTAAATACATAAAACACTAGAAAATCATCTTATGCCATTTGCAGAAAACACAGGGGGACGAAATTGATAATATCAGCATGATGATGCTCCCATCCATACCTCCAATGCTATGAAAAATTATTTAAACTCGAAAAATGTTACTGTTCTTGAGTGGCCACCGATGAGCCCTGATCTAAACCCAACTGAAAATGTATGGGGCATTATGCCTCGGAAGGTATATGAGAATGGAGGGCAATTTTATTCAGTGAATGCCCTGAAGAGAGCCATTGAAAGTGCATGGTACAACTTGGAACCAGAGATATTACAAACCTTAATTATGTCGATGGAAAAACGTGTATACAATGTCATACTGAGAAATGGAAAGAGTTTAAACTATTAAGAGCATTGTATTGAGCACCTTTTGTTGAAATGCCATATATTCTATAAACTTTTGGGACACCTAATATTTCCATTTTGCTATATAATTGAAATACAAATTGTTATTTTTTCTAAATATTTCTTTGAATGCAAGTCGTATATGGTTTGAATAAACATATTTGTAATTGGTGTTTGTATGCCTTTCCGTTCTGCTAAAACATATATTTTACTACAGTCTATAAACTTTTGGGACAGAGTGTATATAAAGAAAAAGTAATTTACATGGTAAGTGAATTCTAATTTCCAGCGGAAACGGCGGAAATTATAATTACGGCAAATTCGGGACAAAAATACCGGTGTTTATACGGAATTCATGAAATCAAAGGTAATTAACATCAGTTCTTTATATTTGCTGAAAAGTGACCAACAATGCGATTTACAAATTTCGAAAGACATCGTTCAGCGTACAAAAACTGTGCGGAACAATTTAGATTTTATTAGATGGTAATACAATTTTAGAAATATTTAAATAAGCATATAATGATTAAAAAATCCCTTTTCGGCAAGCTTGAAGGCAAAGATCGATTCCTTTACGTTAATGTTACAAAAGTAATGAAATATTACACATTGATCAATACAGACATAGCCAATGACTTTACTGTTTCTACACATTGCAATATTTACGCTGTGATTCTGTTTTCCATGGCATTTACTTTTTTACTATATCAAGGTTTTATCTTTCCATATTTCATTACAAAAGGTTATGCTAGATTTATTGGTCAGTAAATCGGTGAAATTTTTTTTATATCCCAACAGATAATCATTCAACACGTAGGAATCATAAAGAAATAAACATCCCAGCAGCGCAAATATCCCCTAGATGACATTAAGCCAGCCTATCTGAAACAGTAGCAAGAAATTGACACTAAAAATAGTCACTCAATTTTTAACATATAAGAGAATAAAAATTATTAAACATTGTGAGTTCCAAATTTAATACGTGTGTTTAAAGCATAGGATATCAAGGCAGCCATTTTGAACATCAAATTTAAATCTTCATCGACAGTTAAAAGCAAATATTCAGGCAGAAAATCACAAAACAATTTTAAAGTTAATGAGATATATTTCAATATAAAAAAGGATAAAGAGAACTCTTATATATCTATCCTTTTTGGCTATTTTATATTAAATTTATTAAACAAATCTTGATGCAGCCATGTTTAGTTAAATATGAAATTAAAGCAATCTCTCAAATTAAATAATTATCAAATTAACTATTAAAATTAAATGTTTGATTAATTAAGATTAACTATTTACTTAAATAAAATTAAATATTTAGTTAATTGTGACGATATCTTCACTAAAACCTTTTTCATGGCTCTTAGTATATGCCAGCAATCTTAATCTTGTAATGATGTGATAATTATCTTAATTTAAATAAAAGTTATTGTGTGTGTAGGTATGCTCCACATCTCCTCCTAAACCACTAGACTGATTTCAACCAGACTTTGCACACTTTTTATTTAAGACAAGAGAAAGTTCACCATAACTTTTCAAAGCCCAAAAGTTACTTACAATTTCAGTTAATTAAAAATTAAGAAAGGCGTTTTTCCGCGATATCTTTGGAAAACATTATCTCACGAAACTATTTTTACACCTTATTAAATTTTTTTAGAAATTGGCATTTCAGTGACAAAAATTTCATTTCCATACAATTTGTTTCTCTCATTTTAATATTTTTTCAAAATTAATTTTATACAGAATTCGTAACAATATTCTTTATTATTGAAGAACAAGAATAATACGAATATATATAGTTGCCAGAATACATTCTCAGAATTCTGGATTAATGCTAAAAGAAAATTTTAAAAGTAGACGAATAACAATTTATATCAGGACCAAATAATGATTGGTTAATTTTCATTCTTTAAATTAATGAATAATTAATTAGTTAATTTAATTGTTTCAAAATATTCATTGAAACCTTCCTTTCTTTTAATTTAGTAATTATTAACGAAATTTGAAGTGCCTATATAACAAATAATAATTGATGGAGAAAACAGCTGTTTTTAAAAATCGTTTGTTTCAATTGATATTCTCATTTTAATTAAAAACGTTTCAGATCAGAAAAGGAATTTGTGTATTATAATTTTTATACAATAGTAGTTTTTACATTAAAAATATTAGACATGAAAGCATTTTAATCCGAAGCGAAGCCAGGTATTTCAGCTTGTTTACCGTACAAAAAGTGGAAGTGAATGCGGCTGATGGGAGTACATATAATTGCTAAGTAATTCTTGCTGTCAAAAAACTTTCAATACAAAAGTAGTTTGTTATGATAAGGTGATAATTCTCCTAATTGAAATTTTCTTTCTATCTTCAATCGTAACGGAGCTATAGGGAAAAGATAAATTGGGGGAAATTGAACATCGCTTTTCAGCTCATAACTTCTCAGCAATTGTAGTTGTCAAACAGCTTTACATATAAAAGTTGTTCGTTATGATTATGTGATAATTCCTCTAATTGAAAGTTTCTTTCTATCTTCAATCGTAACAGAGTAATGGGGAAATTATAAATTGGGGCTGTTGAATATCGCTTTTCAGCTCATAACTTCTAAGCAATTTTAGCGGACAAAAACTTTTAATATCAAGGTGGTTCGTTCTGATAAGGTGATAATTCGCCTAATTGAATTTTTTTTCCTATCTTTAGTCGTAACGGAGCTGTGGGAAAATGATAAAATGGGGCGAAAAAGAACATCGCTTTTCAGCTCGAAAAGCGATGTGAAAAAAAAGTGGCGTTTTAGTTCATAACTTCTGAAAAATTATAGCTATCAAAAAAATTTCAATACAAAAGTTGTTTATTATAAAGATGCAATAATTCGCCTATTTTGAGTTTTCATTCTATCTTCAATCGTAAAGGAATTATAGGAAAATGAAATTTTCAGCCCCTCACAATTTCCACCCCCTTTTAGCTGGTTAGCCCATCTACAAACTCGGTCGATATTTTCACCGAACTTATAACATATCCCTCGCCGGTTAAAATCTAATCAAAATTATTCTAGTTATCGTGTTCACAAGATAACATGGGCAAAAGCGTTATATATATACGTTTCTACTGATAATAAGGAAAAGAACATTTCGCCCTCTATTCTCATAAGGATTAAAGCTGCAAGATTGAAAGCCGGTGGAAGAGACTGCAAATGACGAGACCTTTCCAACAAGGGTAACATGCATAGGTTAAGCTGTACTTTAAGTTAGGGGGAGAGGAGGGGAAGGGTGGGAAAATCACTATTCAGCACATAACTTCTAAGCAATTGTAGGTATCGAAAAAGTTTAAAGGCAAAAATTGTTCGTTATGATAAGGCAATAATTCGTCTAATTTGAATTTTCTTTCTATTTTCAATTGTAAAAGAATTATGGGAAAATGAAAATTTCCTCCCCCCACCATTTCCACCCCCTTTGAGCTGGATATCCCATCTACGAACTCGACCGAGAGTTCCACTATCCTTACAACATACCCCACGCTGGTTAAATTTACATCAATATTACTCCAGTTATCGTGGTCACAATATAACATGGGATATATATATATAAACTTTTTAACGAAGGGTGGTTTTGGGTTCTAGGGGTCATGATCGGTGAAGATCTGCAGAAATTTTCCGAAAGTCGTGTCATGAGAACCATTGCAATAGGTAGACTTCCTATAAGGAATCTACCTAAAATATAAAGGCAAAATGATACAAGCTCTGTTGCTGTTAAGGCAGGATTAAAATAATATATTTTCAGTTGAGCTTTGACTTAGACAGAAGGAGATAAAATGCAGCCTTCTCGGTTTCCGCCAAGTAAAGAGGATGCTGCTAGAAGTGCGGAGGGGGGGAGGGAGAGTTGAACGGGAAAGTAGCGGAGAGCTTGAATTTTAAACAAATTTTTGAATTTTGTTTCCTAAGCTTCTACCATTATAAGTTATCCTTAAGTCCTTACAAGATCTCTTTTAAAATCATACTTCCCCTTTTAACCAGACTTAATGTAGACAGACTTTGCTCTGATGTAGAGCATAATTTTATATCAAACAGCATCGTGAATGGCTACGTAGTCAAAAATAATCGGCAGTCTCTACAATAAGGAGACATTTCCTGTATCATCATACTTATTCAACTATATACGTACGTCTACGTAATCACGCATACATTTATGAATACAGAATTATTTAATATTCTTCTCCAAAATGATTCTTCGAGTTAAGGAGTTCTGGAAATACGACAGTATTTTCTAACATGCATTTTCTCTTGATGGTATCTTTCGTCTTTATCCTATTTTCTTTTTATATTTTTATTCTTTTCAAGGGATTATAGTAGCTTCAAATAATTCTTCATGGCGTAGGTGAAAGAATAAAAAAATAATAGATGTTCGTTGATATAAAATGATGAAGTTAGCTAAAAATGAATGTTGCATTATTCTATATTGATTCCGGTAAGGATTAGGATTCTTCTTTACCGTGAAAAATGAGTAGATGAAAATAATCCTTAACATTGGAGTAGTGACCGGGGAAAAGGGAGATATATATGCCCCGGGCACCGGGTTTAGGGAGCTCCTTGGAATCAAAGCATTACTGTGTTTATGCCGTTTTTCAAGCAAAAAATGTGGGGGCGTAGAAAATAATACCGCAGGCCCCAAGTATCCTCGTTATGCCACTGTCGATAGTGACAAAAACGTTTTAGCGTTTCTGTCACTCTTTAAATTCACATACTATGAGGGCAAAAAATGTCAGGAGGCTGTCTTTTTCAAACAGCCGCTTATGTTAAAGGCGTAGGACTACTTTACTCGCGTGACTCTTTTGTTTCTAGGAGTTTTTCGGTTTCTCTTTGTAACTAGGGATTCTATTTTGTTTCTCGAAATTTCTAGGATTCTCTTTGTTACTCGCGACACTCTTTTGTTTCTCGAAGTTACTCTTGATAATCTTGTTTCTCAAAGTTACTCGTGATTCTCTTTTGTTCCTCGAAGTTACTCTCAATTTTCTTTTGTTCCTCGAAGTTACTCTCAATTCTCTTTTGTTCCTCGAAGTTACTCTCAATTCTCTTTTGTTCCTCGAAGTTACTCTCAATTCTCGTTTGTTCCTCGAAGTTATTCTCAATTCTCTTTTGTTTCTCTGAAATACTAATGTATGGAAAACTGGCGAAATAAATTGAAACTAAAGTTACAATGGAAATTGTTTTATTTATTAATAAAATATATTATAATGTCAATTCTTTTGTTTTGAATTCTTCAATCGTGCGTAGATATGATACAATTCTGTGTAGGATCGGTCGATGATATCAAAATTAACATACATAATTTAATAATTAGGATTGCGTATTTCACTCGTGGCAATCATTTAAGGTGTCGCATGTACATCATCTCTGAATTTTCTACCGACGCCGTAATATATTGATGGAAACGACAATTCCTCAGCAAATACATCATATATCAAATTCATTGATTTACAGTTCTGTCCCGGAGCAATATCGAGACAATGTTCTTCGTTCCACAATAAAGACTGTTGTCTGGCTGCAAGTACTTCTGAATCTGGGACATTTTCAATAACGTATTAAATTTTATACTTTTCGGAATCGTTTGTAGAGCAAGTGTAACTAATGAACATACTGAAATCGATACTTATTTTGAAATGCTTAAATAATGGATGCTTCTTCAAATACTCCAACCAAGCTCTAACAACGCGTTTTCTCACTACGCCTCTCAAGTAAATTGCTTTATGAATTAGACGTTTCTCGATGATTACATTGTATTCTTTATTATCATCCAAGTTTCTCGTCAAATGCTGTACCATTGTGTTGACATCAACTGGAACATTAATTACTTGTTCCACAACAGCGTAGCCTTCAGCTCTCAACCGTCGAATTTGTACGAATGGCAGCCGCAGACATATTAGACGTTTACTTTTCGAATCTAGAGACATCAAATCAGAACAATCCGGATAGATGAACCCATTAGTTCTTCACAATGGTGGTATTTTGCTGTTGTACAGTGATCTCTTGCACGATCCACACAAATTGAAGGCTTGAACATCTTTATCAGGAAACTCGGCGCCCAACACAGAAAGAAAATTCCCATTTTTACTCGCCGGTGTTACTGAATCACGAAATCTCGCTCGCGGAAACGTGGCAAGCGAGAGCGTCAGCCAATTGTGCGCGCGCATCTCATGCATGTGGCGTCACCAATTAAAACGTATTTTTGTCCAACTTCGCGACTTAGTAGTCCCTGAACTACAATTCCGATTTACAATTTTTTTCTAACTTCTATTGTTACCCTTTATCTCTAAAATAGGTCATTAGTTATGTTTTTAACATATGTAGTCACCGAGATATAGAGGATCTCCCATACAACGTTTTTTGTGGCGTTTTGGCGTGTGAATCAAATTCCTTCCTGAGACCCCAATGGAAGGAAAGTAGACCTACGTTAAAAATGCAGATTGAGATATCGCCACTAAAATGGCGAGCATATAGTTCAGTGTAATAAAAATGATTAACAATTTAATAAACATCAAACCATTAAAAAAATTGCATAAAAATTAAAGCGATTAATAATTAAGTTTATTACAACAGGAAGAAAAATGATTTATTAAGAAATTTAATAGAACTTTAAAAAATCCGCTGAGAAGTTAAAAGTTGCCACAAGACAAGAAAGAAACTTTGGTGGTGAAAAATATCAGTTATTTAAAAAGTACTGTCAAAGCCAAAAAGGATGTCATTGCATTTTTGCAATCTAACGATAGCTTTAATGGTTTCTGAGATATTGAAGAAAATATAAAAATGGGGGGTATAAAATCCAAGATGAAATCAAATTTTGAAACCCATTATCTCGGAAACTATTAAAGCTAAAAGAAAATTAAAGCATGAATTGGTAGGACATTTTATGCTCTTTAATCTGCTTATCATATGTAATTTGGGAATTGAATAGAATTTGAGATATTCAAGAGAAATTGAAATAGGGGTATGAAATCCAAGATGGTGGCAAAACTTTGAGATCCATTATCTCAGAAACTGTTAAGGCTAGAAGAAAACTAAAAGCATGTAATTGTAGGAAATTTGACGCTCTTTATTTTGTTTAATCAATTGTAATTTTAAAACTGAATAGGTTTAGAGATAGTCAGAAGAAACTAAAATGGGACAATGAAATCCAAGATGGTGAGCTCACCTCAGCGGACCGGGAACTTTTAGTATGTTCATCAGAAGCCTCTCACGAACAAGCGTAACCAATTTGCAAAACTATACGATTTAAATATTTTTTCCAAACCCTTCGTTGACTGGACTATTGAGCGAGCGAGGTCGCCTAGACCAGCAACTGATGGAAGATCTCGGTAGCAGACTGTTGACTGTTTGTGAGATCGTTCTTTCACTTTGTCTCTTTTACTTTTTTTCTTCTACTTGTTTGTGCAAATTTTAATCTAGTAGGTATTTAATCTGATGTTATTAATTCGTGGATGTAGGTAGAATATTTGCGTACACTGTTCAGTAAAGAATTGATTAAACATCTAGTTTTAAACTTAAGCCTGTTTATTGCGTAGCTCTACAGTTAATTTGTGTTTCTCTTTTCAATGTGACTATACTATCACGACTTAAGTGATGTCATTAATGAAATTTATCTAATGTTATGACGTCACCACTTCACTTGTAAAGATGACATTTTGTAAATGATTTTTCATCCATTTCCTGAGGTACTAGAGTTATGAAATTCTTTACAATTGTATGTTCTCAGTGAAAATACATTACTTAATATATTCAGAACTTAATTACTAGTTATTTAATTGATTTAATTAAATTTTGATTCCATAACAGTAACGCCACGTGACAGATAGTTTGGTAAAAGAAATGATTTGAATATTCCATATTACTTAGAAAAGTGAATTATAAACTCAAATCTGAAATTTAAAAAAAATTCAAAATTTCTAACTTTTAGAACACTAATAAAATCGTGTTTTTATAAAATTCATTTGTATGGTTAAATGTTTAATCCTAGTTTCATATTTCAAAATGTTTTCGACGCTTTGTAAAATGTTAAAAAAAATTCAAATTACTTTGAAAGGGCTCATTATGGTGCAATCAAAATCACTGAGGTTTTAAACTGCACGGTGGTGCATACTTCCATTGCTTATGAATTTGTCAATTTGAAACTAATTTTATTTTTGAATTTTTAGCTTGATGACGAAAAAGTGTCTAATGAAGACATCTTTTACGCACATAAGCAAATCGTAGGAAAGGTTCGTAGGATCGTTATGATGGCAAATCGTATTTTAGAAACAGGATTCTGAGGATTTCTAATTAATATAAAGAAAAGTATACATGTCCAATTTTGGGAGCTAAATACAACCTCTTTGCCGTAGAGCAGAATCAGACACTGAAGGAAATGTTTACTTTATTATTTCTTCATTTTTAAGTTTTTTGCAACATTTCGCTAAAGTTACAGGCACAAATATTTACTTTATTGCATTCTTTATTTTTTACATTTTTTGCAATATGAAAGCAAATACATTGCCTCTTAAAATGCTTTTAACTTTGAAATAGAAATCAGTGTCTACAGAAGTGATCATTTATGCACGTACTATATCATCATGCAAATACAACTCTGAGAATTAGAAGCTTATATACCTGCAAAACTTGCATTGTTAAACCCGAAATAATTATAAGTGATATGCTCCCCAAATCAAAATGTCCGGCAGTTCTCACTGACGGATATACATATGTTTAAGCACTCCACATCTAATTTTAAATTACTAACTTGAAGCACTTGTGATTGTATTTACTCGGAATTATTCTCACGATGGATGGAATGCAGCTTTCGGTGGAAATCGAACAATTTTGTACCTTTAGCTGCAGCTCTCACCAGCTCGTTCCTAAGTTACGACCCTTTCCTCGGGCGAAATTCATGTTTGATTAATCACATAGTGCATTAAATCCCGGAAAATGTTTGAAATAACTTGTTCGCTAAAATGTTCATGATTCAGTAGTCTATCTGAAATCAATATGTCCTGCCTATTTTTCGTGCATCTAGAATTAACTGTGGCAACATACGTTATCTTCAATTGTACATAGTGAATAATTTCCATTAACTGCATTTCTTTTAGGAGATTTAAAGGCATTTGAAGTTTCTAAAAGAATCTATATTTTCTTCCGATGAAAATAAATGATATTTTCATTTATAATGGAATGCAAAAGATGAACTTTGTTTCTTAATGTTTAACGATTTCATTATTTTGCTTTTACCAGGCTTGAATTTTGTACTAAATACGTCGTTTTCTTTAAATATTAAAACTCGAGAGTTCGATTCTCTGTTGAAGTCGGTAGATTATACTAAGCGAAACAATTGTTATCTCCGACATTATATGACTATTTTCATCAGCTCACACATGCTCGCAGAACAAAGTCGATTTTAAAGAACAATCATTATAAAGTTTGACCAAAACCTTTTCTTCATATAACGGTAATACAATTCTAAAAATCCGACCGAATGAAAGTAATCAAAAGACAGACCAAATAAAACTTAGGTATCTAAAGTCAATATTTGCAGGAGTTTTTCATTTTTGTTGTTGATGTTGCGTCTAAATTTCATTTAAGATTATTGTAATCAGCCTGCTTAATATTTTTCATTAATTTGTCTGTAGATTGTATTTTAAAAATTAAAGGATGCATTGCCTATTAAAGCACAATCTCTTACAATGAAGAAGAACACAGTGTTTCTGATTCTCTTACAATAAAATTTAATTATAATTTTATGAATTAAAGAAAAATAAATTAAGTTGTTTAATAATATTATTCATAATTTCAAGAAACCACTGAAATAAAATATTTTATTAACTTCAAGATACATGAGCTAAGAATTTCAGATTTAGAAGTGAATATTAATATACTCCAACTCAGATTCATCTTAATGTAAATACTCAGTTTTCTTTTATTTTTATCAATTATAAGGGAAAGTTTTATGAGTGTATAAAAATCACATATTGAATAAAATGAACCGAAAAATCAATAAATTAAAATTAAAATACATGCAATAAAGATGTTTTGGATTTCTTTAGGAAAAAACAAAACAAAATATTCCTAAAAATGGGTTTTTTCGCTGAAACGTTGCCAAAGTGCCAAAATATTGTTTTTTTTTTCATCAGGGACACTAATAAATTAATAGAGATGAAATTTTAAGAAGACTTATATTAAATATTATTTTCTTCATCTTTCAGAAATTGATCTAATTTAATCGAAACTTTCCGGCAAACAAATATTCTTTGAAGACGAAGCATGTTAAATCTCTAAAAGATTCTAATTTTCCTTTTGAATTCTCTATATGATTCATCTGGCGTAAATTCTTTCATTGATGTCAGTTTAAATTAATGTCCACTTCACTGCGTTTTGAAATTATAAAAATATGAGTGAAGAAAACATAGAAAGACAAACATTTTTGTCTTTGCAAGAAATTCTCGAAACTTTATTAAGCTTTAGTGTCTATTATACATCACAATGATCTATTAGTAAATAAAATAATTATGTTACAAAATTCGTGTAGCATAGAACTTATGTTTGCAATAGACTGAAACTTTTCATAAATAGTATACACATGCATCGAAACCCTTTACTGTACGCAACAATAAACAATAACCAAATATGAAACAACATCCCAATCAAAACAAAAGTAATAAGATGCAAAATAATAAAATGTGAAACAAACTAATGTATAAAAAATGAATGAATTGTAGCAATGAAATGCTATAAGATAAAAAATAGGATAAAAGAAAATTAAATAAAGGAATATGAATTATGGGGAAGAGCATAAAATTTGTTTCGGTTTTTGAGAAATTAGAATAAAGGGAAAAATTTGTTCTCGTATTTGAGCTTTCAAACAATTTCTATTTATTTAATTCAATAATTAAAGTAAAATTTATTTTAATTTACATATTATAAATTTATTTATCATTGCATTTATTAAAATAATGTTTAAATATTAATGAATTGCTTTTGCTAGGAAATAGCAATAATTTTATTGAAAGAGAACTCTCAAATATTTGCAGAACCCTTTAAAAATTCCATATTTACATGGCCTGAAAAACGTACCATCATTGACATAGTTTCCTTTAGTAAGAATTGGCATTCGACCAAATAATATGAAATATTCTTTTCAAAATGGTATTAAACCTTCGTTTGATTTCCGATTTCTTATCGTATCCCTTTTCATGGAACAGTTCTTCACAGCTTGGAGGGAATTGGATTTTGGAAACTTGGCTATCTTTCTAGAGCTCGCTTCCAAGATTGTTTCCCTCTGTAATCCGGTATTCAGAAACCGGGGAATTCAGGGCGTATAAATTTCCACCAGTGATTTACGAGATTTCATGCGTTATACTCCCAAAGAAGATTTACGTTCGTGGTGCAGATGCTTGAATATGATTATTTACTTTGTGGTATTGTATCTCTAAAATCCTCCTTCTGATTTACTCACACAGGGAATGAAAGTTCAAAGAACTGAAAGTATAGATTAGCATATTTTATACGTGTACATGTTTGCTTCTAAAACTCAAACCATATTCTTTGAAGTCAGTTCAGATATAAACAGCATTATTTACGATGAAAATCATAAAATTCAATGTAAGATATTTTTAAATAACTCTGAAATTATTTTCAAATACGTCTAAGAAATATAGGAAACCTTGTTTCACACTAATTTTATTCGTATTTGGTTATATATCCATTAACTACATAATTAAATTTTACAAATACTGATTAAATAAATATTCAATTCACATGCATAAGTCTGTACATTTACAAAGCACAAACTAATAAACGAAAGTATATTTCATTTTAAATAGAAAAAATTTGTTTCTACTCCATGAAATATTTCACAAAATGATACCACGTCATTTTTTGAAACATATCACAAGGCGATCATTTGGAAAAAATATCATGTCTGTTAAAAATAATTATCTGTATCAAACGTATGATATTTGATTCATAATAGAGTTCAGTACCTGAGTATTAATCAGAATTCAATGATTTTCTTGTAGCAATGTAATTTCTGAGTTATAGGGAAAACATGTGTGATACATATATGCATAATTGAAAAGTATTAGATTAATTTTATAAATTCTCTATTTTGATTATAGGAATTTCTAAGTGACTACCACATAAATTTTGATTCTTGAATGTAATATCTACTTGGAGGTAGGTTTTTTTCTAGTATTTTAAATTTCATCCATAAAATCACCTTAATAGGTATAATAATTAACTTACTAGCCGCTCCGGCCGCACTCTGGGCGGATTCGCTGTCAGCACCCACTTTGCTCATCACTGCCCTGACACCTCACTGCTTCAAGTCTCTCAGCCACTACTTTTTCAGTTTTATATACTGCATGAAAATCAGTGGAACAGACCATAATACCATAGTGAATTTCATATTTTTTGTAGACAACGAATTCCCTTAAAATTATAAGATCTTCCAATTTGTAAGATCTTTTCGTTCGAAAATTTGGATGGTGAGGGCAGACGACCCTTGATGACATATCGAGACTTAATAAGCTTTCATATAGAATAAAATTGTCGAAATCCGTTGGGTGGTTGAAGATGGCGAACTATCTAAATGTTTTCCCCTTAGAAATATGTATGGTGGATAAATGTTTTTTTCACTTTCGTTCCAAAATGAGGAATGGTGGTGGTGGGGGATGGGTGACCCTTGATGACATATCAAGACGTAATAATCTTTCATATGAAATAAAAATTATCGAAATCCGTCTAGTGGTTAGGGCTGGCAAACTGTCTGAATGTTTTACTAAATTATTTTAAATATATCGATATGGGTGTAGGAGGTGAAAAATGTCTATAGGAGTCAAAAATGCAATGCAACAATCAAATTTAAATATTAACTGAAATAAAGTAAAACATTTGTGTCAGTTAATGTTCATGTTTTAATCATGTTAGCTTCATTTTATTCAAAATTTATCAAAGGACAGCTTTCAGGTAATTTTACATTTTTATTATATTTAAAAGTTTAGCCTGTATTCATTATGAAAGTTTATTCGCTCTAACTTACGGAAATATGCCAAACAGTAACTTTGCATGCTTAAATGCTTATAGTAAAGAATTTAAATCCCTCTAATAATAAAATTGTTTATCAGCATTTCTTAACGAGAAAGTTACACTTCCTTGAAAATGTAACCTAATAAAGCATTGAAAATTGTGTGAGCGTTAAGAAAAAAAATTATAAATTTCGGCATATAAGAACAAAGTTGGTGAGTTTAAAGTCGCTTCAAAGACCATATTATGCTCAATTCTATTCAATTTATTTTTTATATATGGAGCGGTATTCTTCGTAGAAAAATGCATTTTTGTCCTACCATGGATAGAAAAAGAATGAAGTTAAAACATTAAAGAAAAAATCTTCTTTTTTTTGTTCAAAAGGCTTTAACAAACCTTATTTTAAAAAATTCTAAGGCTTCAAATTCTGTTTTCTTTCGATGTAAAGAGTTCAATAAAAAAATGTCTTTTTTTTTGTAAATACGGAAATTCTTACTGAAGGGGATAAATGAAATGCCAAAAACTACCTAAGCAAAAGAGAGTATAAATTAATCAGTCGACAATGACCTGAATGAATATTTTTGTAATTTAACTGCAAGATTTATAGTTATTTTATTAATCTTCTTGTTTTATATATTTAGATATAAAATGAAGCAAAACCAAATTCACCCTATGATATCTTAAAATAATTACATAATGTTAATATTTAACCGAGAAATTAATTCTCTTTAACAGAATTTTTTAATTTTATTCTTATGTACATTCTTATCGTGTTAACATTTAAAGCTAATTCACACTTGTGAGTAAAAGGTAAGGAAACTCATAAATTTACCAATCACATGAGGCGATGCAAGCAAAAAATATAGAAATGAGAGCAAAATATAGAAATTTCGTCGACACTTATAAAATGTCAAGACATTTTCTTCTGCTCGACAATGGTAACTTTCCAATGAATCGAAAGGTAAATGGGATAAATCAAGAAATATTTACAGATATCGGTAGATTATTGTCGCTTAGAATTTTATTAAATCCCTTATACGGAATTGAATTGGATGTTAAGTGTTACCCAAATTAAACTTCTGGACTTTTTGCACTAATATACAAGAAAAATTACCTGCAAATTTATTTTTAAAAACATTTATGAAATACTTTGCTCTATGTTTCAACTAAAATAAATTGTCTAACTAAAAGAAGGCAGTTTTAGTTCCTTATATCCTTTGAAAACATAATATTTTTATGGTATAACACACACACTAACGAGACTAGATTTCCAATTTATTTCCATCCCTTTGATTCCACCACCTAGATCCATTGTATTAGAAATCGAAACTGTTATTTTCCCACTTGGATCAAAGATCTGCTTCTGTCTCGTCCGAATGCAGTTCGATGGTGATGTCAGTGAAATTTATGAATTGAAAGAGGCCGTATGTGTCTTGATGCTTCCTATGGTCCTATCAATATTCATAAACTCTTCTGCCAATCATCTATGTAAGCAATGTGTGCTAAGATCTCCAAAGAAGAATTCATTAATTCTTCGTATCACATTTTGCTCCCGTTGTATCATGAAACTCGTGATTCCTTGTTTCTAAGAGCATTTATCAAATATTCTGAAGACATATCGTATGCTAATTTTGAACCATTATAATTTCTTCGAGGAAACTCTTGAACGCTGCATCCCAGGTATGAATTAATTCTGACTTCGTCCAACAACCTGTTTCCTATTCTGAAACTCTCGCTACACCTCCTTTGGTAGAGTAAAAAGGAAATTTCCTTGTTTGAAAGAGTTCTTATATAAAATCACATAAATTTACCTAATTATGTTTCTGTCTAAATAAATGCTAGGACAAAATGTTTTAGCTTTCTAATACAGTCTTACAATTTATAGAGAAACACCAGAAGGGTTTTGAATCAATCTATTACAGTTTATGTTTGAAAAATATTTGGTGTGTGGTTTTGTGCGATACTCACTTGTCCAAAAATATTTGAAATTTTAAGCAAATTACTTCAATGAAACATGTTAACCACATATTTTGTTGAGTTTTGCCATGTTCAATTTGTCAAGAATATTGACAATAAATTATAAAAAAAAATATGACATTTAACATAAAAACACAAACCAATAAGACACAAAAATGTATTAAAATAAGAAGCAAACAAAGCATCTGGAGCATGCTAAAATGCTGCAAGCAACCAAAATAACAATGAAAATACAATAAATCGCCTAACACAATAAAATTCTTTAAAATTAAAATTGAACAAGGATGAAGAAGTTGAAAGAATCCACCAGATGAACTTTATCAAGGCGTCTCTCACCTGCGGGGTTTCCAAAATATAACAACAGGAATACTTTTCTGTACGGAATTCCGACAAACGTCAAGAAAAATTCACCAAAGAGCATTTTAATGGAAGCCAATATTGAGCTATGTTATACTACAATATTAAGACAACACGCGTTGTTTTCAGGGAGATTGCTTAAAAGTGCTTCACGCCATGCTACAAGGTAAGGAAATAGGTGTGGTGTGGATTATAAAATTATATTATTAAAAATTATGAAATTTTAATTGCATAACTTTCAAGTATTAAAATTATTTAGATTATAAAAATGTTTGCTTTTCTTATACTATAAAATGGTTTCTATCTGTTTAAGAAAGAATAGTAATATTTTTTTTTCATGTTAAACTGTAAAAAATCAGTATTATGCAAGTAACCAGTTTCTATAGTTTAAAGCTGAAAAAAGAATTAATGAGCAAATATGTCATACTTCAGGATTTTAGTTAAGATTTCACAAAATTATATAAAACTTCGAAATTGGCTTTTAAGGGTGTTTCTCTTGACTCTCGTTTCATAAGCTATTGAAATAAATTTTATAGGGATATTCTAAAATCAAGGTGTATAGAGAAAAGGTGACAAACGAAGAAGGTAAACTAATTTGACAGATGAAAGGTTTTTTATTCAATCCAATTTTGCCCATACAATGAAAACTGAAATATTCAGAGACCTGTATACGTGACTTTGAAGAATGCAATGAAATCCTTTTTTCCTTTCAGGCCCTTTGTTGACTCGTACTTATTGAATTATGTATTTTTGCCTGAATATGCATTAACCCTTTAAGAGGTTTGTTCGTTCGCCGTACATGCATCGAATAATCGCAATTTGACAATTATAAACTCATTCACACCTATTATAATTAGCTGCAAAAATTACAAGGAATCCATAAGGATTTCAAATGTCATTTAAATTCTCAATTTAATTAAGAAGGCAACGCATTCTCAAAATAGAAGATGTCATCTAATTAGACAGGCGAGAAAAAAAGAAACCGCTTAAAGGGTTAATGATTTTCGCCACTTATTTAACCACATGGCATTATATCTATTCAGAAAACGTTATGATTATGGTCTTGATGTGACAATAATCTATTAAAAATTGCAGCTGTCTATTTGTGTAATGGATTTGATTTCTGTGATATTCTAACTTTTATTCTGAGTAATATATTTAATACAAAGAGATTTCCAATATTTGGTTTATCTAATACTAGATTGAGCAAATCGAAATACTTTGGTCTAAAACAACAAAAAATTCCCCTAATATATTTGTATTTATTTTTTATAAAATGTTTATTGCAAATAATAGTTAAATAAATTTCCTATCAGAGTATATAATAAGGTATTTTCCTACTTACTTAATATTTAATTTAAACACTTAACTTACTTAATTTAAAACAGCGTAAGGTCTTTTTGTATTTTGTTAAATAAATAAGGGATGATATCTAACTGTAAACACTGGTTCTATATCTGCAACAACATATCTCTTTCGCTGAAAAATTATTTCATACTCTACATTTACATTATTATAATATAATTTGTCATTTCCAAGACTCAAATATTTAATAGAATTGAAGTTATGATATCGGTCTAATCTAGACGCCAATTCGAATTCGACCACTCTGCCTTATGATTAGTGTAACTTCACAGAAGGGTGCACAACGCGTCGTCGATGAGAAGCCGTTTGATAAGAAAGCGGGATCTCGTTTCTCATTGGGGGATTGAATCATCCCCCCTGTGGTAGAAAATACACACATCCTACCGGAGGGGTCGGGCCTCTGATGGCTTTTTGAACTTAGGCCTGAGTACTCGAGCTATTGCAGCGTCTGTCATTCACGTTAACCGGATACCAATGCAGGGGGGGGGGGTGATTCATTTTATTGTTTTATGATTATTGTAACATTTGTTTAACAACTTTTAATTTCAAACAGCCTGCCTATAATATCTCTGTGGGTATGCATTTATACATCTATTTTGGGTTTTTCTTTTTCCACATTGTTTTGTTGTAAACATCATACGTGCATGTGGTAACCCTCATTTTTGGAATACTATCGCATGCGGCTATCAAATGATAGTTCCTAGCGATTTTCGTTTTAATACAATGCTATTTTTAATTAACTTTTAATTTTTGAATCGAAATATAGTCTGAGTTGCTGCAGATTGTAATACAAAATGTTTTTTCTATTGAAAAGAACATGGAACAAGAATTTAATGAATAATGTTTTCAATATGAGGACTTTCAGAGGTAATATATTAGCGCAACACAGCTTAAAAAAGTTCTTCCCTTAAAATCATCCCGAACTTTCAACTGAACAGAATTTTAGAATTCTCATATCAGATCTTTTACCAATGCTCTTTGATGTGCTTTTATAAATACATTAGACCCTAGAGAATCCGAACTAATTGGGGATGACTATGTTCGGATTCTGGGAAATACGGATTATCCGGAAACTTCAGTAAAATACTCTTGTAATAATAAATGCAGTAGAATATTGACTTTGGGTACTCTGTGAAAAAGTAAGAAAAGAGCTAGCTGCGACTGGCATCGTCGATCAGGTTTAGTTCCTAAGGTCAAAAGAATATGAGAGATTTTGTTTCTAGTAATAAGATGCTGTATTCATTCTTAAATATCAATTAAAATGTTTCTTTTAAGTTAACCCTTTGAAGTTCACGGCATGTTTCGTTTTCAAAATTACTAAATGTATTTCGAAAATGAGTATTAGACATGTAGTTGATCATAAATATGCAGGAATATGAAAGGGAAAAAATTAGCATTTCCTATTGTCAAGAGATTTGTGAATTCACAGTGAAACCAATGAACCTTAATGGGTTATTTTTCCTCGGAATATGTTATCATCGAAAAGCAATTTAAATTAAGTACTTAATTTTTAAGCATGCGTGAGTATTTAGGATATTCAACCTTCATAAAATTCAATATCACTTTTGAAGATTCAATTTTAAAAAATATTAATTTGAACAAGAAACCTCATCATTTTGTTTTTCTTAGAGATCAAAAGCAATTTAACTCTTGCAATGCCGATATCTTTGCTAATACTACCGGTATGGAATTATAATTTTTATTTAAGTTGGCCTATATATCTAGATTATAAGTTATGAAAGAAAAATTAGGCTACGTTTCTCCCATGCACAATAAAAAATGCTCAATGTGTGGTTTCATTGGGAAACCAATGAACGCGAAAGGGTTAAAAATAAACATTAGCTTTGTTTCTTATTTGAAAATCTTATTTTCCTTCACTTTTAAGAGCATTAAAAAAATAGTTCGGATTATCCGAAATTTCGGAATCCCGAGGTTCTACTGTACAAATTTTTAACAATAAATATGTTATCTTCGGTTGAATATGACAGTTTGGAAGACATATTGAATAAAGGTAGAACAGAGCTTAAGCAATATACCATCTCTAATTGTACTCATCCTAGAAGTTATTAGTTATTTAATTTCAAAGTTGTAGGTTAGTTATAGCTTACACTGTATATCTTTCGACCAGAGATTTGAATCCGAAGTGAAACATCCTTACAGCGAGTAATGGAATGTCATATCATATCCATATTAATTGGAATTTTTCAATGCCTTCTTTATTTTCTGGGTACCAAGTATCGGAGTTTCTTGTTATAAGAAGATCGTGTCTTTAGTGCTGTGTCAAAGTGTCCAATGCATATTCATATAGAAGTTTTGTATATCTTGGGCTTTCTTTCGACAATGAAGATAATAAAATTATGCTGCTTAATCTTTTATGGTTCTGAAAATTCCCAGGATTATTTGATAACATTCGATTGTCAAATAATTCTGATCTTGTAAAAGATAATTAAGACATTGAATATGTAGCCCAATTTAATGCACGTCTTGAAACATGATCAATTAATTTTTTGATAACATTCGATTCTCAATTTATTTTGATTTCTAAAAGATAAATAAGACTTTGAAAATGTAGCCGAATTTATTATTGAATAATGCAATATCGATGTAACCGACATCCATTACAAATGGATTAATCTGATCAATGTCTCTGCACATTAGGCAATATTGATATAGATAACTGTATAGACTAACCTGTATAGACTAACCCTCGTCTGTTTGCATCATATGCGGTGTCCATTGTCAATTTGTCCATTGTAAATTATAGATGAAATATCATAGGATGTATATGTGTTGTCGCTGGATATAGGATAAACACATAAATCATTAAATGAAATAATATTGTTCTATGAATGTATTATCACAGCATATTCTGTTGCTGATATGTTATAGGATTGTTTATTGTCAGACAGAATTGTAAAATATAAGGATTATTCCTCTCATTTTTTTCTGCTATAATTTTAAAGTACTTTCTTCATCAACGTGTGAGTTGTTTTTCTACAAAATATCGATTAATTCCTCGATGTAATGACATAATTTATTATCTGATCAGAAGTTTGTCCAATATCGCAAAAATAATATATATCGCAAAAATAATATATAATATCAATTTCATACATATAAATCCGACTACAATGTAATATTTTAGAAGTATTTAACCTATAAAACAAATATTTGAATGATGTAATGTACCTTACTATTTACTCTGAAAACCTAAAAGCATTATTTGTCTAAAACCGTGCATGTTTAAAAAGTAAAAAAAAAAGAAATTTTAACCAACTGCACATTAATTATGCATATGCAATTCTAAAAATTTTTATCACAATATAATGGTGGTATAGCTGAAATTTTTGACAAACTCTTTTTACCATTTTAACTGCAACCTTATTTTTCTAAAAAAAATGTGCGGCCAAACCTTTATTTTATAGCATTGGGATTTTTCAGTCATATCACCTTCACTGCGATATGCTACTAAATTGAGGTTAGAGGAGACTGTCGTTGTCGATCTTTACTTTTTCGCATTCTTTCAGCAGGTTTTTCTACTGGAATTTGAGATATCGACTATGTCTGATACAGTCTTTCTCCATTATAATTTCAACTCCACCTTCAGTTTATATTTTTTTCACTGGCTGTTTGTTTGGCAATAGTCTGCTGTTGTTTTCAAAGTATTTTTCTTTTGCTGTTATGCATTATTGACGTAAACTTACGTCTCTCCGTAGTTGTCTAATGGTGTGTCGGGAAAGGAAAATTATGACGCTTTTCCCGCTCAAGTTAAACGCTTATAGCTGCACAACCAAATAACATAGCGTTGGTGTTAGTTTCAATTAACAGAGAAAGATGTACATTAAAGATTGCAAAATGAACTTTAGAATTTGGAATTACGGTCTAGTCACAGTCTAGCTCCAAAGTTGGTGAAAATAACGAAAAATTCTGATGACATCACAGCGACGTTAAACGCTTATAGCTCCTCATCCAAATAACATAGAGAGTTGGTTTTAGTTTCATTTAACGGGGGGAAGGTTGAAATTGAAAATTTCAAAAACGAATTTTAGAATTTGGAATTACGGTTTAGTCACAGACGAGTTGCAAAGTTGGTGAGAATCACGAAAAATTTTACATAGAGTCACATAGACATAATATATTAATGGTCACTATAGACTACAGAGTTCATAGTCACATAGATCTACTTTAGTCACAGAAAGTCACAGTTGAGTAAGGTAAGTAAGTCTACGCACCTCAATCCCAGCCGCCGTTCCGCAGGAACAACCTAACGTCGATTTTTTTTGTGTGTGTGAACAGAATTCAGCAAAATCTGCTCAAATCTGCGAAAGTGAAAAAAAAAATTAATGCCTTCTTATCAACTGGAGAGTTTATGTTTGAATGCCAGGACTGCGATTTGAATAAAAGTTTATAATTGATAAATTGGAAGATTCTATTATTTTTATAATGCAGTTAATCATTGGAATTATATTGTAGTAGTAAATAATTAAATGTAGAATGATAGAGAATGTCGCTATTAAAAGAATTTTAAAATTAAAACAGAAATAAAAAGAAAAGTCTAATATTTAATCCTTTTTAGTCTCAGGCATAACACCAAGGTTGCCTGAAGTTGGTAAGGAGTTGGAAGAAGTATTGCCATTGCTTTGCTCTTGAAAATTTACTTCTGGAGTGGTGTATATCTATGTAATAATTTGAAAAACTGGCGTAAAGTGAAATCCATGTTTGAGTAGTCACATTTTTTTCGCAGTTTTTTTCCTATCAATAAGCATCAAAAGTCTCAAATATAATTTTTTCCCCTCAATTATATATAGGGTATTTTTTATAAAAATGACACTATTCAGAGACATCTGTAGCTCTATGTATCAACTGAAATGCCACCAAAATCGGCAGGGGGATTAATCGCAACATGAGGAAAAATATTATGTGTAGAAAACAAGTTCCCAAAGTCGCCGATAGTGGGAAATGTGGCGCTGTTTTGTTACAAAAATGAGAATTACACAAACGAACACTAAAGAAGAAATTTCAGTGCTAAATCGCTTTATTACAAAAAATGAACCGCACAAAAGGATTACAGAGATAAAATTACAGTGCATCATAGCACTACACCTCTTTCAGTGCGACCGCACTTATCGTACACCACACATTGCATTCGGTTCACAACATTTTCGACGGGCGAAAGTAACTTGTCCCCAGGAATACTTTGCAAAACCCGCAATATATTGTCCTTTAAACTACAAAAATTATTTTCACACCATCTGAAAATTGAAACAATAATGCTTCCAATGATATCAATTACATTGCCGTACATTTTTTTCTCTAATTTTAATAAATTTTTTAAAATACTTTAGGTGTAATTTACAATAAAACTTTTCATTGTTGTAATGAAATTTTAACCGTTTTCATTATTTAAACAAATATTTAACTAGAACGACTCGCAACTACTACTTTTTAAAGTTTTAAATACTACATACAGATTAGTAGAAAAGATCAGAAAACAGAAAAAAAACCCAAAATACCATTACTTTAGCGCCACTTTGTCGCGAATTTCTGTATTAAAATTTTCAAAACAATAAATGCAGTATGATATCGCTCTGAATAAAGTTGCCATACCTTTCCATAGGTATATTAGAATATTCTTGAGGTGGCCAGTTGATTGAAGCGCATGCAGATCAAGAATACTGTTTTAAAATTTCAGTATTCTGGTTGACTAGCTATGCTTGCAAAGTGGCGAAATCAATTCGCGAAAAGAAAATGGCGATATCTACCCAGTTGTGGAGGCTGCGGACTCAATCTAGGTTTCGAACGAAGGGGATGCATATCATTGATGAAATATCTAGGGATCCTAAAATTTCATATGAAAGAAAATTTGTCGAAAGCGGTTCAATGGTAGTGGCTGGGGGATTCTGTCAAGAGTTTTCACCATAAAGATTGTACATTGAAGAATTTTTTTTCGATTTATCTAGAAAATAAAGGGTGGCGGGGGGGGGGGGG
>BGPR01001191.1:162499-237766 GCA_013235015.1 Araneus ventricosus | reverse complement strand
GCTAGAGTTTCCGTGTTTATTTTGATTGGCGCGAAACTGAGTTTTTTCTTCAGCGTATTTTGAAAACCTTCCATCTTTATTTACAATTAACAACTAAAAACAAATTATTTTCAACTTTAAGACACTCAAGAAGAAATTCAGTCTACTTTAAGTCACACACATACACACAAAAAAAAACTACAAAGTAGAAATGTTTACATTCTTATAACAGATTGCATCTCTCGGTCGTCGTCGAAATAGAAAAACTTTACAAAGCATTTCTTGCCAAAAAAAGCGAAATATTGCCAAATATTGGCATCGAAAACACTTCATAGGCCGGCTTAGGAGTCAGAATGTTAACAACTAGTTTCTTGTTGCCATTTTGGGAGACGCAAATTTAAAATATAAAAATTAATATATATATTTAAAGAGATGCTACAGTTTTACAAGATCATCTGCACTTGATGCTACGTTAAACTTAACTAAAACAAAGATAATGATATATGTAGAGAGGAGTTAATAAAATAGTCTCCCAAAAAGGTTTAAAAAATGAAACATATCTATAGAATGCTATTTACGAGAGCAATATTACACGTGCCACTACAGATGAATGCGAGTTAAATAAATATAGAAATTGCAGAAATGCGTGTCTAATTTCAATTATCAAATTACTTCAGCGATTATAGTCAGCAGCGGATTTTGATTCAAGTCTTCTTTCCAGATGCAGTAGATTTAGATTTTGGACTTTTCTATCCAGATTCTTATTTCAAAAATAAACTTGAAAGACATATCTTGATTTTGTACAAGTAATTTTCATTTCTTCGTGAATGATTTAGGTAAGTTTTCAAAAACATTTATTAAAAATTTATTTCCTAAAGAGTATCGTCAAATTAGATTTTAGAGTTAAGAGGATAATTTTATCAATTGCTATTGTAAATTTTACTTGGAGTGAAAACTCTATTACTTTAATGTTGCCTTTTAAATTTTCATTATTTGGGTTTGTACAATTACAATTACAATTTTATAGAATACAATTGGTTGAAATGAAAAATAAATAAATAAAACTGCTACATCTCTTCAGTGATAAAATCTTGAAATTGGTACACTTAAAACAGCACCAAGTCACTGAAACGAGATCTTCACTACTGAATCTAATTATAAGCCTTGGCGAGTTGACGTCTCTTAAAGAGTGCGTACCAAATTCAATATTTCAATCATATTTTCATTCAGTGCTATCTGGCTATCAATAACGATGTAGTCTGTCGCCTCATTAGAGAGAGGAAAGGTTTGATTTTCTTAGTTTTGTACATTCATTCTGATTTAACATTTCAAGACGCGTAAAACTTTCTCTCGTTTATTATTAATACTTTGGTAATCACTATCCCACTATTTTGTGCACTATCAATGTATTTTAAAATTAAATTATATAATGGAGGGCGAAATTCTAGTTTAATGTGCACACTTCATTACGCCAAGTTGTCGAATCTGCCAAGTCGCCAAGCAAGATGACCGCTGAGGTAAATATTGAAATTAACCCTCTGAGCGTTTCACACGTATTTCTACGTCGACCTTGGACTGTCCCATAAGCGGGAAACACGCATTTCAACGTGTGGTCAGAGACACGCCGAAAGCGGTCAGCCCGGATATTTACGTCTCTTTTGAACTGTCTCTAAAGTGCGAGAAACGTATTTTTCCGAATTTCTTCCCCCTTCCTTGGTTTGACATTTTGATTGATTAGCTTGGTAGGGTAGCGGTCGACACAATGAGTGCTGATAAGAATTTACTTACTGCAAATTAGAGATACCACAGGATCCAAGACCCCACATACCCTTTGGCTTGGGGCATTTTAACGCTATCTGCATTGAGGTCTTCTTTCAGAAAGAAGGTTCAGTTTTGGATTTTTTTTCCTAGTTGTGTGTGTCCGAATTTGGATTCTGTATAAGTTCGGTTTAATATTTGTCAGCCTGGATTGAAATTGTATTATGTTTCAAGTGTTTTCCCTGTAATACACTTATGTTATATAAGATTTTATTTCAATGCATCAATGTTTTAATCGAATTGTTAAGTAAAATAGATTTTGTGGCCCAATCTCTTTCAATACCCCATTCAAGCATAGAAAAATTTGAGAAGCCGGGGGTGATAAGAAAAGAGGGGGTTGTTTATTTCGTTATATAACATTGAATTGAAAAAAAAATAACTTTAAGGTTTAGGTGTGATTTTTTAAAACTATAGCAGTTTTTTTTCTTGATGAGTTTTCTAAATTACACTACTTAGAATTTCTTTTAAATTCATCAAAATGAAATAAATTCCGAAAAAAAACAATTATTTTTTCAAATAATTATTATTCAATTTATTTTTTGCTCACTTTGAGCAAACATTGAAACAAATGTTAAAGAATAGGGATGAAAATTTTATTTTTTATGTTTTAAAATATAGTATTTCTGATAGAGAAAATTTTGGTTTACATGGAAACGTAAAGAATTAAAATCAACTAAATTTAACGTTTGAGTGATCTTAACAGACTTTTAGTTATCTTATTAAGAGTCTGATAACATCTGAAGTTTAAGTTTATTTCAATAGTCAGTGAAAATGTTTATTTCTTTTTTAAAATGTAAGAACACAAAACCATTTCTAAGAAAATATCAATGCTTACTTCAATGATACTGTATTTATGCACTAGTTCCTTGAGCGTTATAGTTTTGCTGATATGCATTCTTCATTAAGTGATCAAATCTAAATGCCTGAATTGCATTGCTTTTGGTAGCTCTTATGCCAATTGCGAGCTGAATTTTAATAAATGATATGAGACAAGAATCCACTAATATGTGTTACAAACCTATGATGCATCCCGACACGTTATTAACGAGTTTGAAGACAGTACTTCTAATAATAATAGTAGTCTCAGGCATTGAATTATTTCCAAACTCCACCGTCACATGCTAGACAGTGTGTTTTATCACAATATCTTGTGTGTGTGCTGTGATTTGTAAAGTATAATTTTTTTAAATAAAATTCTGATTTATATACAGGTTTTTATTTTCATTCTGAACTTTAATGGATAATAATGAGACTCTTATTTATTTTCCAAGCTGTATGATATATTTGAATTAGATCTATAATTTTATTTTTTAAGAAAAACAGTAAAGTGTCAGTTTTATGTTAGTTAAATTTCCTTTATATTTGGTATGAAAAGGCCCAAAAATGTTTTTGAATATCACACCGATAACGTCCAAGACATTTATAAATTGTGAAAAGGCACCTGATTAATTTCGAATAGGTGTTAAATTTTTCTCCTTATGCTTTGATTTTGCGAAGTTTGCAAAAAATTGTCTGTAGAAAAAGAAATTCAATAACACTTTACTTCGTAGCTAGCGCATTTTCGTAAAATTGATAGAAAAAAAGTTTGATCGTTTTTACTTTCTAGTACACGATGTATACAAAGAGAAAGTATTATAATCGTCGATCGTAAATTTCTACACGAGATTTTGATTAATCTCCACGTTTTAGACCTCCCCGAGTCCGAAAAGCACAATTTTGGAATTTTGTTTGTGAACACGGTAACTCAAAAACGGTTAAAGCTAGAAAGGCGAAATCCGGTGTATGGACTTTATACAAAATTACTATATATCAATCAATTTTTGGATAAAGTCCGTAAACGGGAAATTTGTCTGTTAGGGTTCATATGAACACGATAACTCAAAACTCAATAGCTAGATAGATAAAATTTGGTACACAGTTTCAAAAATTAGGAATGTAGGCCCGTATTAAATTTTGGACGAAATCCCTTGAAACGTTGACTGTCGGTCGGTTTCTGTAATCGCATGCTTATGAACACAGTAATTCCCAAACGCAACGACATAGATAAATGAAATTTGGTATGTGGTCTTTTAACCTTAATTGCCCAATTTTCGTTTCAATCGGGTAAAAAAACTCTAATGCCCCTGAAACTCAATATGCCATTACTTTTCGATAAAAAAATTATAAATAAAGAATTAAATTTAATTTTTAAAAATTCGCGACTGGATGCTCTACCTGGACTATAGTATCAAAGTTTCAAATTTCAGGTGAATTAAATTTCCATTTATTATAATATAAGATAATCTCTTGCGTACTAAATAAAGGTTATATGAATAAGCTATTTCTTCCGACATTTAGTGCATTGGTTTTCTAAATGTAATCTTTAGTTTGAGGATTATTAATTCGCCCTCTTAAAAAGCATATATAACTAGTTTCAGTACAAAAGGCTTGAAGTATATTGTTTTATTTAAAACATTATTCAGGGGTTAAGAAGGTTATTTATAATCCTTCATGTGTATTAATTATTACTGGCTATTTTGGAATATAGATTATTATGTGACTATCTATATAATAAATGTTTATGTGCATACAAAACGGATTACGCCAGTTAAGCTCCGTTTCTATTTGTGATCGGCTCTAAATTTTTTACTTTCTGCCGAACACTAAATCAAGAAACAATATGAAAAGTTTTATAGTGCCATCAGAGATTAGTAAAATATATATAAATGACATTGTAGTTAAACCTTAAAATTAAGGAAATAATTTTTACATTTGTGGACTAATATGCTGACGTGCAGACTGAAAATAAATTGAAATCAAGAATATAAAAAAGACAACTAATAATATGAAGTACAGCCACTATTTAAAATACAACTATTAATAAACATCAAATAAATTGAAGTCACAGACATCTAAAGAATATCAACTTTCATGCAACTTCAATGATGTTCATATTTTTAGAAACTCACGACATGAAAAATAAGTAATATAGCCTTCAATTTTTTGGCCCAACGGTCTGGCATTTGTCTAGTCTAACGGTGTTTATTTTTGTCATGGACACGGGCAATATGCAGAAAGAGGGCTCTCGAAGACATGAAGTGTAATTTTGTCACACGACAGGTGAGATCTCCGAAAGCAGTAAAACCTAGTTTGAATAGGTTCCAAGCTGAATAGAACGGATTCTTGCGGTTATTCCGCCCCTCCAAGGGGGTTGCTGACTGTCCACAGTTCAGAGGGGGGAAGAGACTCGATCTGCTGCGCTTTTGGGAAAATCTTCTGTTGGGAGGAAGACACTTTTAAAATAGATAAAGATTCTGCAGCCGCTCGCTTTTCGAATCGCTTTAGAAAGAAGACCGAACCACTCAGTGGGTTAAGAGGTTGTAGTTAAAGATTAATTGTTTAAATTCTAAAAGATTTTTTAAATTTTATTAGAGAATTTATTTTTTTAGCTTTATTGATTAGGATGTGTTTATTTAAGAATTCTGCTTTTTGAAAGTTTATGGGCCCGATTGGTTAGTCTGCTATGAATTCGAAATTCGAAATTTCTGCAATCCGGATGTGCAGGTTTGTGCACAAGCCGATGGCACCTCAAATGGACACCGGACAGATTTCTTTAACTTAAAAAAAGATCCTACGGCTTTGCCAGTGGTCGCAGTCGGAGACTAGTAGCCTCGCTAGTATACTGAATGTGAGTAATCTGTGTTTTTTAATTACTCAAATGAAGAATTCGGAAAAAGAAGAACAACAAATCGAAAAAGATTTCGTTGGAATGACTAACAATTTTAATCAAACTGAAAAATTGAGAAATAGGGCCAAACGATTTCAGAAAGATCGAGCAGACGATTTTAATTATATTCCCAAATTCCCAAAGACCATTTATTAACAACTAGAAAAGAAAAACATTATTCTTACCGAAGTTCACTTTGAAAATAACGCCATAATATTTTTTATCACCATCTAAAACAACTTTAATTATAAGAAATAATATCAACATTCCAATAAAATTATTTAAATCGATAATTACCATTCAATTATATTCCCTTTTCATTTCTTTTAAGATTCACAAAGTAGGTATACAACTCAACAACACAAAAATTTTGTAAACAATCTAACCGAAGGGTTGCTAGCATAACTAGTTGGCTAGATTATTTGGGTTACCATTTGGCTACAAACTCACTGTGCACAGTAAACTAGTATTTGACCTAATGGATTTTTGAATATGTTTGTGCATGCCTACTCTCTTTTATTATTTTTATTCATTACTTGGAAGAAGAGTTAAGCTCATTTTTTCGACAATTTCTTCCATTTTCTGGTTATATGTTGTCGCTGAATAATGGTTGGTTTCATCTTAACTGTAAAGTTTACCGTAAAACGAAGCGTTGAAAGACATAAAAGGGAGATAAGAAAGTCCAGAAAATGAGAAATTAGACCGAGTAAAAAAAATTATTTGAATACGGAAAGACTATCCACATAAAATATGAAATTACTAATATAATAGCCCAGATCCTCCGGTAACGCTCTGACGTCACCAACAATAAAACTCGCGCCATACCACTGCAAGACGTTAAACAGCATTATTTCATTGTTAGAGAACCTAAATTTCAGTAATTTTAAATTTAATAATTAAAATTCAGTAATTTTTAAATTAAATGTCGTTGTAATTTCAAATTTAATAGCTCTAAAATAGTGACACAAAATTTTCTATCGATTGACATAAAATTTATCTCGCTGTGATCAATACTTCCCGAGAAATTTTAAATTATATTAATCTTATATTTCTAATTAATTTCTGTTTTTAATAGAAAGTAGTAAATTACGTCAGTGGTATATCATATGCGTGATATAGTTTGGATCTCACGATGCATCTAATTATTTCGTGCAATCGTGATGATATAATTGGATAATATTGTTTGGCAACATTAAAATTTACACAAATACATCTGAAGTACAAGTAAATTAAAGTAACAACGAAAAATACTTCACACGGAATGAACAAGAGGTTTTTTGAATAAAGAAATATATAAATAATATGTAGATAAAAAATATGTCCTGTCATAATATATATGTTTATTTTATTTGTTTTCAACCAATGTTAAACATTTCTCTCGCATATATATATCCATTTAGACACGTCATATTTGACGGGAAATCTCTCGAATGAAGACACAATTTGCACCTGCCAAACCATGACGCGTGATTTTCTAGTTCTCAAATAATGAGCTACTTGAAAACTAATCACGTGATCTTGATTGTGTCGTGTGCCTTTCTGGGGACAGCTTTGATTTACGGCATCACTGGCGATAATTTTGTATTGGCGACTTTTTGTCGCCTAACCGAACATCGTATCGTTATGTCGCCAAAACAAAATATCCCCTATATTGAAGCTGTTGAAAAAAATCGCCAAAACAAGATTATCGCCAGTGATACCGTAAATCAAAGCTGTACCCCTTTCTGCTTCAAGCAGGAAATTGTGCTATTGTAAACCAATCACTGGTCGAAAAAGAAAATCACGTGACACTATTCACAACACCTCATTGTCGATCTCACCTATCCGCTGTTGCTGCACACTAGCTTATTGACTGAATCAGTAATGACGCGACGCAATGGCAACGTGTGGTGTCCTGCATAGTCCTTTGATTGTCCTGAAGTTAAACAGGCTTAACCCTTAACTTGTTTGCTTTCTCGATCATCTAATCAGATGACAACTTCTATTTTGGAAATGCATTGTTATTTTAATTCATTTGAGAACCCAAAGGACAGTTGAAATATGTATAGTTTCCCACGTATTTTTTGTATCGAATTATAACGTCTGTGAAAGACTTTGTTTCAGTTTATAACTTTAAAATTGCTACAATTGATGCATGTCCGGCGTAAGGGCAAATCAGCTATAGGGTTAATGTAGACTACTCTAATTACAAGTGATAATAGATTAAGAATAGAAAATAATATTTATCAGCTTAGGCCACGATTTTTCTATTTATAGGTACTCGGTCTTAATTCGTCCCTGTTGCTTCTTGAACTGTATGACGCCAACGTACTGTTACGAAAATAATCCGATGACTGTACATGAATCTAGTACAACAGGAAGGATAATGAAAAATTAAGTTTTATTCCACGAATATTCTAGCAAAACACGAATTACAGCTTATAAAACTAAACAGCACTAGTGTAAATTAACAACACAAGCCGACAGCAGTTCACTAATAAATATCAATCACAGCGTTTTCAAGAGCGCTCAGAGTCTATCAAATCACCAGCTTGCACTGCTGACAAAAATACAAAGAAATTGATTCCTCGTTTGAATAGCTTGGTATTCATACATTTCTGACTATGTTAATTCATATAGAAATCTCTCGAATGTTCTCAATTTCTCCGTTCCAAGTAGAAATGGGATCATATTTCACTCAGATTCCAGAATTTTCATTTTGTTGACAAAGCTGCAAATATTTTACAAAAATTGTCGCCAAGTTTGTCGCTAAGGTCGTGGTTCATTAGTTTGATCTGAAGTAAAACCCTATGTAAAACTCTCGTTGCTGTCCTGAGACTAGCAAAGTGGATAAGCAATTTTTCAAATTCGTAACAGTCTATTGATACCTTTGTTAGCCTTTCTTAGAAATTTTAGGAATGAATATTCTTAACAAACTTAAAAGTCTCTCAGTATCTTACCGGATTCACCTGCAGTGGATTCCTTCTCATGTCAACATCCAAGGTAACGAGATTGCAGATGGACTTGCTAAAGCAGGTGCTGATGGTGCTTCAGTGCCTTCTGCAAGTCTCACCTACTTGGATCTGTTCTCTAGAGCTAAAAGCAGGAATAAAACTATCTGGCTCATTCCACCGGTGCATCACTGGTTTCAAGGTTCTCGACCAGGTGGCTGTCTATCAATTGACTGCAACAGACGCGACCAAACAACTCTTACTCGCTTCCTTAGTGGGTATATCAGAAGTTTGACTTTCTCTGATAATTCTAAGTGTTTTGAGATCTGCCCAAAATGTACTGCAGAACAGGCCACACCTGATCATATTCTTGCATGCCTTGGGCTTTCCAAACAGGATCTTGTTTCTAATCCTCTATTGACTTTGGATTTCTTTAGAGTGCATAGTCTCATGGACCTGATATAGCTCTGCTGATCTTCGGGGATCATAATCAACAACAAAAACTTTGTGTTATTTGGATTACTTTTTAATGGTGAAATTCCTTTTGTTGTTATAACCATTGGCTCTTGCTTTATGCGTTAGAGTGCCTACAACATATTTTAGCCACATATTTAGCCCTTCGATTTTCTTGTATTTCATGTTATATACTGTGAAAAGATTAAAAAGTTCTAATTTTAAAAAATGAAGTGTTCCAAGCTTCAAAAGTTTTGATACAGGTGAAATAATTGTGAAATTTATAAGGTTTTATAAGGCAGAAATAAAGTGAAGTTTCTTTCCGTCGCTCATCATTATTTTATTAATTATTTTTTCATGATTTTGAAAATAAACAGAAAGTACTTCGAACAATATGCAGACATTAGTAAAGGAAGGCGAGTAAGAAATAGCAAAAAAATCAGCTCTTGTTATTCGATTAACCGTTTGCTTTAATAAATGTTTTTTTTTTTTTGTAAAGAGGCAAAACATCCCGGCACGATCCCAATCTCTCTTTTAACATCTTTATTCAAATTTCAATGAAATAATCTGGGTTGTGGCATTTTTTCCCATCTACATAAATATTTAACTTGGGCGGCTACCAAAACACGCGTTATTTAACTATAGGATTTGGCAATTTCTATAGAAATTCATGTCTCACGTGGTTTCACTTTCAAAATAAAAGCAAACGAGTGCGATTGATTTTTGAGCCTCATTTCCAATGACTTAATGACGAGTCTTAACCTTGCTGTTAAATATCATCGAAACAAGGAAAGAAGGCGATTTCAACGTGCAAATTAATCAATTGATGCAAGTTTTGAAAGAATGATTTCTTTCATCAAGCTCAGCGTGCTGGACAGACTTAAAAATGTAGTTCTTTCACCAAAATCGACTATCTTTTGGACGATTATTCGCGGACTGTGGCAATTCTGAAATTTTTTTCACTTTTTGGCGGTCTTTCTAACGGTTGGTTGCGATCATGGTGAGCTTGACAACGAAACAGAAACCTGTTCTTAAATGCTACAGACTTGTTTTTAGGATTCTTTTTATATAACTTGAAATTCTTTTTTACTGTTTTTTATTTGTACCTTCATAATTTTGTTTGTTAGTTACATATGAATATCCATTTTTTCTTCTAAATGCTTACAAAATCAATAAAAGGATCTTCTACAAGGCCAAAGAATTTATTCTTTGCCGATTTAACTTTGCAAAACTGCTAAGATGAACCATAAGTGCTTTTTACTAGCCTATTTGTAGTCTGCACCTATTAGCTGTTTTTAACGCATTAGAATTTGAACATTTTTACAGAGAACTCATTTACATTCTCATTAACACTAATTTGTATAGTTATAAGGAAACGTTATCAAGAACCTATCGTAGAATATATTTAAAACCGCGATCTATATTCAGATAATTTAAAAATGAAAATGATAGCGACCAACGGAGGCCTAATTTAAAAATATTTGCCCATGAAGGTTGATGAAGAACCCAGTGTTTTACCGTAAATAAAATTTTGAACGATTATTTAATGTCTATCGGTTGTTTCCATTCCATGTCATATCCCCGATGTGTTGTCATGCTTTCTGCGTTTTCAGGGAGGAATAGTCAAGAAAAGTGACCGAAAACGCAAGCATTCTTAAGTCGCTTCTGATGAAAGGCTGACATCTTCAGTGCTGATACAAACATATCCAGACACACCGAGGAAACGCCTGAGGACCGCCAGTAGTGACGCTTCACTTGCCATTCTACAAGACGCAAGCACCAGCGAAGAACATCTGCCTAGTGCTCGTTTTCAGGCCTGAAACCGTATGAGAAATACCGGAAGCCGCATGGGAAATACCGGAAACCGCATGGGAAATATCGAAAACCGCAACCGTTGTGCTGACGGTTCTGCTGGGACGACAGCTCCTTCAGTCGTAACAGGAACAGATCAAGACTCGCAATCCGCCATTGTACATGATGCAAGCACCAGTGGAGAAGGTCAGCCTCCTAGCACGGACAATGCAACAACATTCTCATGCCCTATTTGCCTGTGCGCCTCTTTTCGCCAGGATCAAATTAAGCGTCTTCGGTGCTCTCATGTATTTCATCAGTCATGTATTGACATCTGGTTGAGAAACAACAGAAATTGCCCTCTCTGTCGCGCTCCTTACAGAAGGCTGAGGCCTCATAGGAACAAAAGGCGTATCAGAAAAAGAAGGCCTCGGCTTAGCAGGATGCCTCTTTGATAGCAGGATGCCTCTTTGATAGCAGGATGCCTCTTTGATAGCAGGATGCCTCTTTGATAGCAGGATGCCCCTTTGATAGCAGGATGCATCGATTACTTGATCTCTAAATTCTATCACTGATGATAAATAAACTTACATTCCTCGATTAATTCAAACAAAAATTTGTTATCTTATTTGTTATTCTTTGTCTTTGTCTGTCTTTTTTTGTCTTATTTGTTATTCTTTGTTTGTTTAAGACTGAAAATTTTCTTACTAGAAATAAGTGTTTAAGGTTATCGCAAAAATTTATTGAAGTTTGTTTACGTAGGTATGAAAATTCTGTTTTGCTTCGTTTGGGTATCGCGAAGGTTCTGATGCACAATGAATTGCCAAAGGCGATCTCAAAATTTTCAGCATTTTGGTTGACGACATTAATTAGCATTTACTTTTTTTTAAAAGATTGTTGTCTTCAGTACACTTAGGAAATGTCAAATTTCGTCTCTTAACAAACAACAATATCTCCATTTTTTGAAATTTAAAAGAGTGAAAAAATATTCAATTTTTCGCAACCAATAACGAATATTTTTGAAT
Organism: Araneus ventricosus; assembly: GCA_013235015.1. NCBI lineage: Eukaryota > Metazoa > Arthropoda > Arachnida > Araneae > Araneidae > Araneus > Araneus ventricosus. The sequence goes on along the minus strand of BGPR01001191.1, from coordinate 226,064 downwards.
ATTTCCCACATCTGGCAGGAATATATAGTCTCATGTTTAAAGGAGATCTTAAAAATTTAGAAATATTGGTTATTCGTTGGGAATAATTGAGTCTTTTCTTACTCTTTGAAATTTCAAAAATTTGGCATGGCTTTTTTTAATTATTAAGGGTCGATTTCTAGTTTTTACTTTTGTAGCTTCGTAGCTTGTAGTTTTGTAGCTTCAAATATTATCCACTTTTTACTGAAAAACTTCCATAAATACTTTGCAGTCTTTCTATGTGCTGATATAGAAGCTTAACTCCTTAAGTCTTGCGCCTGTGGTATTCACGTGCATCGAATCATCGTATTTTTAGGCATATAAACTAAAATTTAATCATTAATAAGCTTTATAATTTTACACTAAAATTACGTACAATCCATAAGCTTCTCAAGTATTCTATGCCTTCGTAGATGAATGAAAACGACAGCCGATTTCCTAAACAGGAGGGTCTATCTTATTAGCAAAAAAATGCGATCCTTAAAGGGTTCAGCTAAGAAAATTTATTAAGAATTCTTTTTAATTTAAATTCGACTGGAATGCAATTGTTGTTAGTTTTTTGCAACTAATAGTTGAAAGATTCTAATGAAATATCTATTTGGAAATAAAAAGAACAAAGAATCCGATGCTTAAAATACAAAAAATATAATTTATTTTTGTTGAAGAATTCACCAACAGTCTTGGACTACAAGCATACAAGAGAAAGAATAAACTATTACGTACAAAAGAAAGATTTATGTGTGCTACGGTTGATGTGATTAATCGGTTAATATATATAATAATTGGCCATTATTAATGATAACCGCAATATCACATTGGCTGTGACAGATACAAATCTATTACAACTTTTTTGAATTCAAATTCGACTTGATTGAAGTTGAATTAAATTCGATAATTTTTTTCAACTAATCGTTGAAATGTGCTAATAAAATATGCAGATATACCAATAAGAGAAAAGCGGTCCAAGAAAAAAAACTATGACATTATACATCAAAACGAAAGTGAAACCCGAAGAAATGAGTTCTGGATGAAATTAGAGATTGAAAACTAAATCACAACACTTTTTTTTTTATCTTGGCGCTCTGAAAAGAAGCCAATTAGTTTTTATGATTGCTTCAATGTGAAGATTCTAATACTGTAAACTCGGGTAGACAAAACAGGAAACTCGTATTTAAAAATGAATATTGTTTTCAAAAAGGTTTCATTTAATAGTATTATTTCAACGTCAAAACGAATGAAAAACAACACTGAAATAATTTCGCATTTATTTATAATAAGACTAATAATTACTCCTAGTGATAATCAATTAGTCATGACAATATCACGTTTTAAATTAATTGTTGAAAAAATCTTTGAGGGAGTTCGGAATTTTTCTGGATCACCTACAAGAAAAGAACATAGGAAAAAGGATAGAAAGAACTGTGCCCCCAGTAAACAGCATTCACGAAGACACGGATGATTTAAGTATAATCTTGCAAAACGTTTGATGATTGGCGGATTGGTGACAACCAGTTAGCAATCAATTACTAGATATTAATATTCTTCTTCCTTTTTATTATTTGGTGATAAAGCCTTTGGATTCGTACAATTTTCACTTTCATTTTTAACACGAACATCTAAAATAAAATACAACATTATACATATTATATATATATATATATATATATATATATATATATATAAAAATATAAATAAAAATATATATATATATATATATATATATATATATATATCCTATAAATTTGATGTATGCTCGTATTAATAAGAAATATTTAACACCATTCAATTAAAAGTCTTTTAGATTTATTTTTGATGTAATCTTATATAATGAAATTAACAAAGATTTTAGTAAATCACTTTCTAGGTAGATGGCGCCACTAGATTAAGAATAAGATTGAATTAAATATTCATTTATTTATTTTTATGTACAATGCCAAAAAAATATATATTATTATAAAAGGTTAAATTTAATTTATAGTTAACATTTCTATAGTGTTTTTTTATAGTATTAAAAGCTTAATTTAGAAATAATACTTTCACTTTAAATGAGGAACTGTCTTTAGGATAATGTTCAAGTCCTAACAATAATTATAACTATTGAATTGTTATGTTATAAGTTATATACTTTCTCGTTTCTAATCGTGAAAGATTTTGGGATTTATTCCCCTATTTTTTTCGTTTTTCCATCAATTGGCTTTCGCAGAGGGTTGGCGCCATAAAATTTAGATTTTATGCGACATATCAGTTCCAAAGGCTGATTGGCATTTGATTGTTGGAATTCCAATTCTAGTTTGTCTTTTCTCAGTTCCCAAGGCTGATTGGCATTTGATTGTTGAAATTCCAATTCTATGTTGTCGTTTTTCATAGTGCAATAGTTTTTAATCAAACTATCTTTTGTATTTCATTTGTATGATTATTGATAAAGTAATTTGATTTTACTCTTAATTTTTAGATTAATATTTGTATATATTGAAAATATAACACATGTTTTGATTAATTTATATATATATATATTTATATATATATAAATAAATTTTAGATTTGTTACTTGTAGCACTGGTAGTTATAATTATTATTTTGGTAAAGTCTTCTTTAAATTTCTAAAAATTATTCTTAACAAAATCAAAGAGGAAGAGAGCTTCATTATTGACAATAACACTAAAATTTTGGACTTTATCAAAGAAAATAAAAAAATTAGTAGCATTCATACATTTGATTTTGAAAATCTTTTTACTAGCCTCCCACATAATAAATTAATTGAAGTGTGCTCTAATTTATTTGATATATACCTTAATACTGATATAATTGATAAAAACAAATGGTTAGAAATGTGCAGGGTTAATATTTGTGAAAATTATCTCTTTAATGGAATTAACTACTTTAAGCAGGTTCTTGGTATTCCTATGGGTTGTTGTTTTTCAAGTGCACTAGCCGATTTATTTCTCCACTCATTTGAGAGGGATTTAATTAAAAATGAAATTGTTTATGGTTTTCGTTTCATTGATGAGCTTTTAGTCTTTAATCATAATAATGTTAACTCCATTTTTAGTTGCTATCCAAAAGAACTCAAATTAAATAAAACTAATAATGAATTAAACAAATGTAATTTTTTGGATCTAGAAATTAAAATCGGGAATTCCGATATTTTGGTTGGAATATATGATAAAAGAAAGGAATTTCATTTTAAGGCTATTTCACTTTGCAACTTTCAGACAAATCTTGATTTTAAAATTATTAAGAACTCTATTTATTCTCAAATTAATAGGATTAAACACATCTGTAATAACCACTCTTCTTTAGTCAAAGCCCTAGGTAATTTAAATAATAACTTAATGGATAACGGATTCCCTTTTTGCTTCCTTAAAACTTGATTTTTTAAAATTAGTTTTTGTTCTCCTGAGAAATAGTTCAAATTTTTATTCATAGATGGAGCTACTGGATAGCTTCTAGATCGTTGATTGTTTTGTATCTATTGCGTCACTTTTCTGCTTGGCTAGCTTCTGAAAGAAGGTAAATTTTTATCTCTTTCTTTTGATTATGGATTTAAAAAATTTTGGATTTATGTTCTTTATTTGGTGGCCGGACAAGATTCAGACCACAGGAAGGAATAAATTTTGACTTTTTGTCGTTCCTTTCCACAGAAAATCTTGTTCCTTTTTGAACTAAAAATGGCGTGTGGTTTCTGATGAGTGAGCCATTTTAGTTTCTTTTCATTTTGAATAATTTCTTAACAAATTGTTCTAAGTATTGGTAAATTTTGGTTTCTTAATTGTTCTGGTTGTATTTTTTTAGGGAATTTCTGTTGGGGCAGTTGCTTTTTGCTGCTGCGTTTGCACGCAAAACCGTCTATTGTTTTCATTGTTTTTCATTTTATCATTGTTTTCTTTTAATTTGTTTTCTTTTAATTTGAATTTCTTTTATTTGTTTTTGTATTTTGTTAGATTTGGCTGCATATGCGCCTTTCTATTTAATGCAAAATATGTTATTGTTTTTTATTTTAATCAAAATTTAATTAATTAATTTTGCTAAATTTTAAGAATTATAACTATTATTTATATATATATATATATATATATATATATATATATATATATATATATGAATCAAAACATGTGTTTTATATATATTGCGTAAACACACACACACAAACACACACACACATATATATATATATATATAAATTTCAGCTCTTAACAAAAAAAATTAAATGTCATAATGAAAATAATAATCTACCATATATTGTTATACATTCAAAATTTCATAAACAGCCAATTAAATTCAGATATATCACCTTCGGCACTAACACCTACATGAACAAACCTGGAACCATTTTTTCAAAACATCTTAATATCATCCTAAATCATATTGAGCAAGAAAATTTCACATGGATTATCAAAAACAATAACAATGTAATTGAATTCCTTAATCATAACAAAATTGATACAACAGAAACCTACGACTTTCAAGATATTCTCACAAGTATTCCAGTAAATAAATTACAAGAGGTACTAATGAACTACTTCTATGATCTTAAAAATCTCTTTAAAATCCCACTAACTTTCTGGGAAGACCTCATCAACTACTGCATATTCAATAACTTTATCTTCAAAGGAGAAAATATTTTCCAACAAATAAAAGGCATCCCACAAGGAACAAATTTCTCATCTTTACTAGCGAACCTCTTTCTTCATTTCTTCGAAAGAAATTTCGTTTTAAACCTCCACTCTGCCTTCCAATTTATTGCCGATATTATAATATTTAATTTTCAAGACTTCAGCTCTATTTGAAATACCATCTACCCAGAAGAACACAAACTAATTAAAATCAGCAACAATCAATCTCCAATCTTGATTTATGCTTAGACCACAAAAACGACTTAAAAATTGACATTCACGACAAAAGAAACAAATTCAAATTTAACGTCAATAAATTTATTTTTTGGAACTCTAATATGCCATATAAAATCTACAAAAACACAATTATCAATCAACTTATAAGAATTAACAAAATTTGAAATAACACTAATTCTGCCAAAAAGCAAATCATGCACTTAAGAAATAGCCTCAACATTAATAAAATTCCCCTCTCACTTTACGAACCTCTGATTAATGGATTTAAGATGTAAGTAAAGGATTGCTTATCAGAGAGATGCCGACACGAAGTATAATCTTCGTGGTAGGGTCACTCAGGTCGGTAATGTCTGATATTTTACGTCGAAAACGCATCTTATAAACTTTTTTCACTGGTCTCTCAATTTTTACTGATTTCATCCACTATTTCTTTACGCTTTCTATCGTTATCGCTCTTCCATTTAATCTTCATCGTTCACAACATGCTACACTAACCTGGCAACAGACAAAGTTAAGCACGAAAACTGTTACTTGACACCCTGTTTACACCCCTTCAACGCCAGTCTGTACCGTGACTCTGCGCATACACTGCCACGTCAACATTGGTCCTTCTGGTACGTAAAATATTTATTCTTACTTTTCTCTAATGTTATCACATCGTAATCCTGTTTTTAATTATTCAAAACTCCTCTCTTTGTTTTTTGGTTGGTTTGGCATTAGGGATGAAATTCAGTGTTTTAGGCCTTACGGTGTAATTGATTGCAAGAAAATGTCAAACTTTTATATTTAGCAATTCACAATAACTTCAGCCCCTGAAGAAACGTTATTGTACTTTTATTGCGTTTTTCATTTCACATTTTATACTCTTTCATTTTACGATTTATACTCTATCTACCACAGCGCTTTTGGACTTGCAGCTTTTAGCGCATTCATTGTGTATGTGGCATGTTTATATACATTTTTCCATCTCTTACCATTCGCATTTTTGTGTTTACTCGGATATACTTTCAATTCGTTTTTATCATATCCTTTCGAATTTGATATGAATGTTTGTAATTTATTTTATTGATTTACTATTATGTTTTGCCAACAAAGTAAACAAGACATATCATGAAGCCACTATTATACTAAAAATTCATTATTTAAACAATACAGCCAAATCTAAAACAAAATCTAAAGAGTTGAAAATATTTTAGATACCATGAACAAAAATTAAATTTAAACATTTATGTCAACATGTAAAAAACTCAGTTGTTATTAAAAGTATTGAAAAAGGGCAATCCATATATATGGAATTTTCAACAATTAATATAGCAGCTTGGCTGTGGACAAGCTTAAGCCAGGTTAAATTAATTTTGCTGTACAAACCATCCCTGTTACTATAGTTGTTGAAAAAACAGACAGGGTAATTTACCCTAAAATGAAAGAATTTAGAAAGAAAAAATCATACACTAACCCTAACAAGAAAACATAACTACATGGAAAGGACTAAAATTCAAGATAAAAATGTGTAAAACCACAATATATTGCACTATTATATTTATATATATATATAGTGTTTTCCCCCATTACAAGATCAGTTTCGCATACCCCCGGGGGGTAACCGTACCACAGGTTGGGAATATCTGATTTAGTCGATTAATCTCGATTGAAGTGTCTCCTCATATGAGAGAGCGCTATCTGACAACAGGTTCGGTTTTTTGCCAATTGGACCAAGTGCTTCCAACTGGGCCCCACGCCTAAGGAGTCACGCACCAGAGTGCCATCGGCTCTCTGCTTAGTTCAGAGACGTAATTAAGATGGGGAAGAAGGGCACGTGCCCTGGCCGCCATAATTAGAAAGTGACAAAAAGAAAGTGCAAATAAACAAAAAAAAGTTCAAGACAGCTATTATTTTTATTTATTTGTTTTACTTTCTCTTATGGACGATTTTTCTGTGTTTTTTTATTTGGCTGAAATCTTCCTGCTGTACTGACCGACTTCCGCTGTTACGCTTCATCAATGGGAATCTTCCAACTTGTAACACTCTATTTAAAGATGTTAATTACTGTTTCAAGTAGAGTTTTGTAATGTTATGGCTTAAAGATATTTTTTGGAAATATTAAATTTGATGTTCTATTGCTGTGACTCTCAACGTTTACTTAAAATAAGAGCTTAATTTTCTGGAAGGGCAGCCATAATTGTTCATTGTCGCTCTTTTTCCGAGATATATTTTGATGACGTCATACGTTTCTGTGATGGTTAAGTTTTTAATGAAACGATTTAGATAATTAATATTCACTGGCGGTAAATTTTTTAACCGAACTAAATAGCTAATTACAATCGTTCCATTAGAAATTTAGCTGTTTTAAATAAAAAGAATTAAACTCAAAGAATACAGAATTCAACGCTTTGTGTACTAAAGAAAGAACTAGTTCGAATTTGGCGCTTGATACTGCATCCAAGCGGATTTGAAGATTTCTAAAAATCATAGGGTTACCAGAAAACTGTAATTCCAAAATAAGCAAAACAGAAAACTTGTCCATACGAATAACTAAAATAAAAATGTTCACTGACTGCCTGTCGTCAATCGAGTCATTAACAAGTTTTAACATCAGATACTGTTTCATATTAAACATTAAAAAGAGCTTTAATAATACGAGAGGAATACTGTGTTCATTCTGGCTCAAAGCCCATGCTGGTGTCGCAGGCAATGAATTTGTCGACCACTTCGTCAACTTCGGGACCCAAACAAAATAGACCTTGGATTTCACACAGGAAAATGTCGCATGATGTTAGATCCGGGGAGAATGGACGTGGAGAATGTTGTTTAGATGATGTAATGTCTTGTTCATGAGAAGGGTGCTCACATTGAATAACATTTAAAAGACATCACATGTCCTCGAAGAAGAAATAATTTTATTCAATAAAGTGCTATAGTGCCCTGTAATTTCATCTCTGTAAATTTCAAGGCAGTTGATTTCCTGTATTAAAGCGGTGTTACACTCAGATTTCTTCTTCTCATGTGTGTTGCCTACAGTAGCTCCACATTTCCGACTATCGGTGGTCCTCTTACCAACTCGTGTGACATTTCAGATGATAGATCGAGCTACAGATGGCTCAGAGTAGTGTCTGTTATAGAAAAAAAACAGTATTTCCTGTTTGAGAATACAACTCACAATGTACTAAGTATAATTCTACAAGTACAAACTCTTCATTATAATGTTTCCTTTTTGTATGAATTTCCAAATTTTCTACTAAAAATATTATTTTTATTATTGCGACTCTTTCGATATAGGGTAAGGTTGCAGTCATACCACAGTCTAAGTGTTACCTATTCCACTCTGAAATTATTTTTGTGAATCAATGACGCTGAAGGCAGCGGGATGACTACTAACATCGGCGATGTAGATTCCATCATTCAGAACGGAGCTTTGATTCTTTACAACCTAAACTTCAACAGAAGCATGTTTTCGGTTGTTTTCTTATAGCTTTAATGCATATTTCGTAAGAATTGGAGCAATAATACAATTATTAATAAATTGGCGTTATTTCTTAGGGTATCATTTTGTGCTGTTTGGCCATCTGCTTTTATGTAATTATGACTCTCCGGTTCTATTGATTCTTTTATGATGCTTATTTAAAATATCACTCTTACCAGGTATGCCTTAAGGATCATTTGCAGATCTAAAGATACATATCATTTATAGAAAGAGAATATTGTTCTTTTTAATATTTAATGTTAAATGTGCTTTTTCTAATTTTTAGGCAGAGTCCATAAACGTGGCAAAACGTACCGATATTAATTAAGAGACAAAAAGATATGGCCGAGGCGTTATGAAAATTACCCAATGGTGATATGGGCTTAAATGAAGTAAGCCGAAAATATAACATTCATAAACTACACTGCGACGTCACCTTCTGGAAATAAATAAAATAATAAATTTGGACGATCGAAAGATTCAACAAAAGCAATGGAGAAGGAGCACACCTTGATTTTATGAGCTTGAGTAAGCAAATGAACTAAAAGATATTTTTAAGATTCTTGCAAATGCTGAATATTATTCTAAAAGAGTATATCACTCGAAGAATAGTATTTTAAGGCGTTTCTGTTTCATTTGTCCCTAGGTATGACTTGGGGCATGTGTGGTACGATTTAAGACACCGGTTTCCTTAGTCATACCGATGTTACCACTTTAAGATTTGTTTCTTTTATTCGACAGAAAGAAGAGAGTACATGTATTTTTTAACGTTTTTGTAATAAACAGCTGTAATATTCATAGAAATTGTAAATAAAACAAAAGTAAGTCCTTCATTAAGTAAAACTAGCAATTTGGTGACTTTTTCCCCTAAGAAGTACGACTTTAGCAACCTTACCCACTACTGCTTAGTAAAATTCTCACTAACCCAATTATTCAGGAATCACCTTCTAATATTCATTTGACAAACATTCTGCTGCACCAACAGTTTTAAGTCATTATTTGCATATGAAATTTTAATTATATCAACGACACTCACCACGAAACAACATCAGGTCCACACAGGATAATAATTTTAACATAAATAATTATTGTCGTTAGCACAGTAAACAAAAGGATGCTATTAGTTTTAATTACCATTAGCATATGATTAACTAAGAAAATATGGTATTCTGGTTAAGCGAGACTAATAATTTGCCTTGATCAAGGATTTCCTGTAACCAGTTAAGAGGCAGTCTCTAATTAGGTTGAGTGGTAGATGATGAATTCGATTGTCAATCGCAATGGAGTGGGCTATTTCAAATATCACTTAACCCGACATCGTTGTCAGTTAATCATGGAGACGTAGCTGCAAATCCGATCGAAAGCTATTCGGTTCGACCGCTGAAAGAGAGAGTGAACAGCATCATTTTGTGCGACGTAACGACTACTTGGCGCGAGTTTAATTGCTATTATCGTGATTGGTACATTTAATGCGTAATAGAACGTCCCTTATCTCGCTTGACATTTAATTATGGAACCACTAAAATATTAACTAAGTAAGACGAAATTGCATGCGTTGTAATGATTGTGAAATAAGTAGACTCACAGACTGTTATTTACACGTTCTTGCGACGTGATGTTATATTTAAGATGAATTACTACCAATAAAGCTTATTAATTCTCTATTTAGATATTTCTCTCCTATTATAAAAAAATTCGCGCATTAAATAATTGTAGTAGTTATAGGTTATAGTTGTAGTAGTTATACCTTTTTTTCAGAAAAAATTCATGTACTTTTCCCATTAGAAATTCATTTGATTTATTTTGAACGAAACACATTTAAGAATGTATCTCCTTTCATTCTCTTCCATCTCATAAATCTTCGTTTTGGCATGTGGAAATTTTTGAAAGAATGAAATCAGCAAAGGTAAGGTGTTTTGTATAATCCTTCGCGTGACACTTTGAATTTCGTGATTCATTAAAGACATATTCTATGTTGAACTTTCGTCAAGGTTTTCGTACGTATAGTTTAAAAGATTGAAAATTTTGTGCTGTGATGTTTGTATAGCTGAGAATCATCTGTTAACTCTAAAATCCAAAATTAGAAAATAAAATATTCTGTTATAGTTGGACAAAATAATTGATTTTATTTCATTATTTTAAATCTATCAACGAAATAAGATAACTAAACAATATCGGTTTGATTAATTTTAATCACAAATCATGCAGTTTCTTCAATGCATATGTTTTTAAATGAAGAAGTGTTCTGAAAAATTTTGAATTCTTACTTTCCCCCGAGTTTATTTATATTATCGCTAACCTTTCAATATCAATGGCTCAACCTCAAATATAATAGCATTCTCTTAGGCACAAAACATTCAAGAATTCATGAAAAATTTAATAAAATTATACATTCTGTTAAGCGCAAAACACTCAAGAGTGCATAAAATTTTCAATTAAATTATACAAACTCCACAGAGCATGTTAACTTTTTGAAATAATTGAATTATGCTTTTATAATATACTAGCTGTTACCCGCGACTTCGTGCGCGAAGAATTTGAATTATTCTTTTTTTTTAATTCACGGATGTAAATGTTTTGTTACATTTTGAAAGGGGAAAGCAAAAGTTCTGACGGTTGATAATACTTAATTGGACGGCTGACAGGAGTGTACTGTACATGTATGCTGATATAGTTATGTAAATTGTTTATCTATGATGATATACTTTTGTATACCACGTTATTTGCACGGATATAGAGGTTGTATGGGCTGTACACACGTGAACAGGCCACATATAGTTGCCCATGGAAAAAATATGGTTTTTTAAAATGTACGCCTGCCACTTTCAGTGTCTGGCCCTGAGCCTCGCAAATGATATTTTTACAGGGATTTGTTACCTTTTGAACTGAGATGATAAATCCTTCGGTGTTATCGGAAGGCGTGGAATTAAAACACTCTCTCTTCTCCCTATATCAGTCATAACAGTAGCTTTCACGACGTTTGTACCTAGGTGTGTAATTTTTAACCGTGTGCCATTGCGCAGTCTCGGTATATCGAGGTCACGTATTAGTAGTACTGGCACACCGACTATCATTCTAGGCTTGTCAGAAGGTGCACCTGACAATTCTAAGATCTTGAAGAGCTCTACAGAATATGATGTTCCTTGTTAATGCCCATTACCGTATCTACAGAAGGATATTCTGTAATATCTCACTGTGAAAATGAAACAGAACATCGAGAGAATAATTCGCTAATGTCATTGGATCACTGTGTAACCGTATTAAAAGCTGTAAATGCTACCACAACAGGAAACGGAAGTGTAAAGTCTTCTTTGTTGTTTATGGTCAAAGAAAGCAATATTTTCTTATATTAATTTTAACACTGGCAAAAGCCTGCGCGCGAAACAGTAATTTGGCTTGAATTTAATTCTATAAGAATAAAAAGTATTGTTAGAAATTGCGTTAAAAATATTTTTAAACCTTTATAACAATCAGAGAAAACATTTCATCGCAATGGAATTAATAGCATTAAAAAGATCATTTTCTGGTCTTTAAAATGGCATAAAAATAATTGTTGTCTAATTAAGATTTCAGAAGTTATTGGCAAAAAACGTCTAAGCATTAGGCTTAAAAGCGGCTAATGTTCGTTTTTTAATTAAATATCTTAAGAACTAATTAACTCTGAAAGTTGAAAATAACACCTTTGACCTAAAAATATGCGATAGAATTCCTTGTGTAAATTTCACGTCGCTACCGTTCACCGTTTAGGAGGAGTTCTTGTGACCGACCGCTCGACTGACAAACAGACAGATACATGTAAATTCTGCCTTATTTTATGGATACTTATATATATATGAGCGAAATTTTCAGAAATAAAGGTAAATTAGTTCAAAGTCTAACCATTTCCTAGCAACTGAGAAGCTATAAATTTGCGTTATTTCAAAATCGTCTGCACGTAAAATTTAAAAAAATAATAAAAATTGAATGAAAAATATCACAGAAATAAAATTGGTATCATTGAAAAGTTAAAATTTTTATCTTTAAGGTCTTATAAAAATAATTTGTATCGGACAATTTTTTCGGAAGTTACAGCGGAAAAAAGGATTACGTGATAATTGATTTTAAAAATAATTTATTCCACATGTTTTCGCATTCCTAAAGGATCACGTGACAGCTGATTGAAAAATAAAAATTTTCATCGCGAATCGCGGAGTCAATGGGCTTTCTTTGTTAACTATTTTTAATCTGTAGTCAAAAATAATTAATTTAACGTGATTTCACCTAGCCTATGTCCGTTCTTGTGTGTCAAGCTACAACTCTGCCAATTTTCATCCAAATCGGTTTTGTGGTTTGGTCGTGAAAGCTCAACAAACAGACAGACAGACACACTTTCGCATTTATTATATTACTAGCTATTACCCGCGACTTCGTGCGCGAAGAATTTGAATTATTCTTTTTTTTAATTCACGAATGTAAATGTTTTGTTGCATTTTGAAAGGGGAAAGGAAAAGTTCTGACGGTTGATAATACTTAATTGGACGGCTGACAGGAGTGTACTGTACATGTATGCTGATATAGTTATGTAAATTGTTTATTATACTTTTGTATACCACGTTATTTGCACGGATGTAGAGGTTGTGTGGGCTGTACACACGTGAACAAGCCACATGTAGTTGCCCATGGGAAAAATATGGTTTTTCCAAATGTACGCCTGCCACTTTCAGTGTCTGGTCCTGAGCCTCGCAAATGATATTTTTACAGGGATTTGTTACCTTTTGAACTGAGATGATAAATCCTTCGGTGTTATAGGAAGGCGTGGAATTAAAACACTCTCTCTTCTCCCTATATCAGTCATAACAGTAGCTTTCACGACGTTTGTACCTAGGTGTGTAATTTACGACCGTATGCCATTGCGCAGTCTCGGTATATCGAGGTTGCGTATTAGTAGTACTGGCACACAGGCTATCATTCTAGGCTTGTCGGAAGGTGCCCTGACAATTCTAAGATGTTGAAGAGCTCTACAGTATATGATGTTCCTTGTTAATGCCCATTACCGTATCTACAGATGGATATTCTGTAATACCTCACTGTGAAAGTTAAGCAAAACATTGAGAGAATAATTCACTAACGTCATTGGATCACTGTGTAACCGCATTAAAAGCTGCAAATGCTACGACAACAGGAAAACGGAAGTGTAATGTCTCCTTTGTTGTTAATGGTGAAAGAAAGCAATATTTTCTTATATTAACTTTAACACTGGCAAAAGCCCGCGCGCGAAACAGTAATTTGGCTTGAATTTATTTCTATAAGAATAAAAAGTATTGTTAGAAATTATGTTACAAAAATATTTTTAAACCTTAATAGCAATCAGAGAAAACATTTCATCGCAATGTAATTAATAACATTAAAAAGATCATTTTCTGGTCTTTAAAATGGCATAAAATTAATTGTTGTCTAATAAATATTTCAAAAGTTATTGACAAAAAAACGTCTAAGCATTAGGCTTAAAAGCGGCTAATTTTCGTTATTTAATTAAATCTCTTAAGAACTAATTAACTCTGAAAGTTGAAAATAACAACTTTTGACCTAAAAATATGCTCTAGATGCCGTGTGTAAATTTCACGTCGCTACCGTTCACCGCTTAGGAGGAGATCTTGTGACCGACCGATCGACCGACAGACAGACAGATACATGTAAATTCTGCCTTATTTTATGGATACTTATAAATATAAGCCAAATTTTCAGAAATAAAGGTAAATTAGTTCAAAGTCTAACCATTTCCTAGCAAATGAGTAGCTATAAATTTGCGTTATTTCAAAATCGTCTGCACGTAAAATTTTAAAAATTAATAAAAGATGAATGAAAAATGTCACAGAAATAAAATTGGTATCATTGCCAAGGTTTTCGCATTCCTGAAGGATCACGTGACAGTTTATTGAAAAATAAAAATCTTCATCGCGAATCGCGGAGTCAATGGGCTTTCTTTGTTAACTATTTTTAATCTGTAGTCAAAAATAATTAATTTAACGTGATTTCACCTAGCCTATGTCCGTTCTTGTGTGTCAAGCTACAACTCTGCCAATTTTCATCCAAATCGGTTTTGTGGTTTGGTCGTGAAAGCTTAACAAACAGACAGACAGACAGAAAGACAGACAGACAGACAGACAGACACACTTTCGCATTTATTTTGTTATTAAGGATTAAGGATAGGCTGTCCTCTCTAATCGTGGCTCAAAAGCTAATTTCTAAATCGCTAGAGATAGACCTATACTTCCGGATGAAAAAATGCTCTAAATGACGTAAAAAATTATATTTTATAAAAATAAGTTTGAGTCAATAGATATGCTTGTAAAAAATTATGATGCATAAATATTTATACCATCCCTCTGTCATACTCGTCATATTTAGCAAAATACTTTCGTGACACTAACATTTTAAATGAAAAAAAATTTCCACTCTTCTGCGACTGAAACTGATTGAGTTTTGAATCTTAGAATATCACTACTTTATACGAACTCAGACTATTTCAATGATCTGAGAAGGTGAGTTAGGCCACTAAATACACTGCATTTCCTGGAGGTGAACATTGATAGGGCGGAAATAAGGAAACTCATATACCCACAATTCGGCCAGTTTTGGTCGCAAAAAGCGTGGATTTTTTTTTGTTTAAAATGACAATGCTTCAAGAATATTTAACTAAACATGGTTAATATGAGCTAGGGACTGTACAAAAATTTTGACTAAGCAATTTTCTCAGAAGTTCATTTATTGACTAAAACTGACTATTCTTTACGTCATTTACAGCAGATTTCCAACTGGAAATATATGCCTATCTGTTACGGTTTAAATTTAGTAGTTTGGTTACGATTAGAGCCGAAACCCTGTACAAATGGAGGTACGAAATTTAGAATGTAGTGAAAAACGCAACTGGCAATATTGATATTTTTTATTGTATTTAACTTCTTCCTTATTAAACTTATGGTCGAGCTTTAATGCATTTCGCGCTGCTTTGTTTTTCCATCAAACTGGGTGCAATTTCTTATGTAATTCAAACTTGTTTGGCTTAAATGAAACAAGAATAAATTGTTTTAAATACTAAATACAAATCCTTTTCGAAATGTCCTTTTTTTAATATTTTATGAATTATTTTTATAGAAGGTTTTTCCTTCGTAGTCCTATGTACAAATAAAGACTTATGTCTAAAACTTCAAAAAAGAATTCTTATCATATTCTTAGGTTACTAGAAAACGTTTTCCCGTTCTTTTACTCGTAGATTGCCAAAAATATTTCAGATCTGACTGTCACAGATTTAAAAAAGAAAGTTGTAGTAGAAAATCTCAAGCACATTAGCAGAGTGTTTAAGAAATGAAAAAAAGCACGAGGAACAGAAATTATGAGTCAATTGGCACTAACTTTCGTTTAGCAAAATATATAAATAGTCAATTCCAAAATGAAGTACAAAAAGAAAGAAAATTTTTCAATGAAAACGAAAGTAAAGATCTCCAAGAAGTGGTAAAATAAATTAATTCTATTATAACATCTATTTGATATTAATGAGTTCCACATCAATGAATCAACATAAAATAAAAAAGAAAAGAAACTGCTAAACTCAGCTAAAGAAACCCTATCATTTTGATATTAAAACATCACAGACTTAAAACATTATCCCCTGTGTAGTGTATGCTAATTTGAAGACAGACCGTCTAAATCTCTTTAGCACATAGCAAAATTTCAAGGTGATTCTATAATTGATATATGGCTAACAGACGACGAATTAATTATGAATGAAAAATCATTGTTTCAGAAGTTGTCTACATTATTTCTGTTATTTCCTTATTACTGCTTGTGGAATTATTATAAGTTATTGCGAGGTTGTGTGCGTTTGAAACGCACAGTTAGCAGTTATTTAAACTGTGAAAATACTATCCAGCATGCATTCTCCATGTTGTTCCAAGCAGCAGGAATAGCCCTATTGTAATTATGCTTGAAAATGATAATTTGAATTCAATATTATAAGAAAAACACTGATAAAACTTTTAGGTTACGTACTACTCATAACAACGTCCTTAACCTTTGATATTTTAAATCTCAACAAAATCATCTTCGAATGGATCAAAGATAATTCAAAAAATATTAATTGGTGGGATATAAACAAAATAAGATGCTTTGTTTCAATACAGCATGGAAATTAAAATTGCTTTTATAGTGAATTCAAGATGGTATTTACAGTCATAATAATTTCATGACACTATATTCCAAGGAAGACTAAAATAATTGGTGTATACCGATCTATAAGATTCTCTATTTTCTTAAATTACTGTTAGTTCCAAACTTAATTAATTTTTCATTACGTGCTCTTTATTTTTCAATTTTTTATTGACTTTATTATTTACCAGCCGGCTTTCAACGACCAGCTCGATCATCGGGAATTTAATTTTAATTGGATGCATAATTTGATATTCATGGTTCTATAAACAAAATAATTTTAAACTTCAAAACATGATAGACATTTAACCTGTGTTTTAGTTTCATTGCACCTGCTGAGTTCATTGTCTACATGAAAATCATTTAAAGAGCCAACTAACTGTCCATGTTATCTAATGTCTAATCGCAAGTTGCCCACACCAACTTCTCTTTCTTATTCCTCTCAGCAAAATATGCATTTGGATTCAACATAAAAAAATTTCAAGTAATTAAAATTCTAATTAAATTTCGAAAAATTCTTTCTTAATTAGCATCTACTACACCAAAAGTAACCATCTACCAAATTTCAAGTTCCTAAGCCTAATGGTTTGGGAGATTTCGTTGATGAGTGAGTCAGGGTATTTGCCTTTTATATATATAGACGATAATGTCCCGTCACCAACTTCATGGCTCTTTCCTCTAGCGTTAAGCTGGTTTCTTACCGTAAGTTCTGAACTGAGCTACATCTAATATTAAATTTGATGAGTTATCATTTGAGAAAATTGAGGTTTTGCGACAATACAGTACTCTTAAGACTAACCAAAATTTTAATAAAAAAATTACGTATAATGCAATATAGAAAAATTTTAAAGCGTTTCCATGCCTCATAATTTTAAAATGGCAGGAAAGCATGAGATTAAATGTTTGAAGAAAGGATGAAAATCATTTCAGTCTACCTGACGCATCATAAAAACAAACAAACCTGAAATCAAATATCTGTTGCCACGCTTAATAAAAATATCACTTTGAAGCAGGTGCGATAAAATATTTCAGCAATGCAATGTATACTAAAGTGAAAATTCTGCTTTCGAGTTAATTTTCCAAGAGAACAATTTATACTATCACAACTGTAACAATTACAAAAGCGCGTTAATAAATGATTTGCTGAAGTAATGAGACAGTTTAAATTTTTTATTTACAACAATAAAAACAATGTTACAATTCATGTTTTAAAACATTTTGAAACATTAATTATAATTAAACAAAATGTCGCATGGAAATAAGATCGGAGGCATTGAGAAGCTAATTTTTTAATCTTTAATATGATGTAAAAATATTTTTTGCGAAATAGGATCCGAAGTCATTCCGGAAAAACGTTAAAATGTATAGTGATTTTTAAATAATTTAAATTCTAATTAAAATTCCATAAAATCCTTTCTTAATGAGTACCTACTACCCAAGTAGCAACCGCCTGCCAAATTTCAAGTTTCTAGTTCAAGTGGTTTGGAAGATTTCGTAATGAGTGAGTGAGTCATGGTATTTGCCTTTTATATATAAAGATAAAACCAGTTTAAATTGCGTTGCAACAGTGAAAAGCATTGTTGTAATTTGTGCCGAAAAATATCTTTAAAAATTTATTAAACTTAGAGAAAACATTGTACGGCAACTTAATTGATATAATTGAAAATGTAAGTTTTTGCACTTTCAGATGGCCTTAAAAACGATTTTTGAGCTGTAATATTTTCGGAAGTTCTTCAGAAATAATTAAAATAATTCAAATTAAAAGTTAGGAAAAGGACTGAGAGGTACACATTCCCACACTCCAAAGTACGTTTGTGCAAATTTTGTTGTTCTAGGTTCAGCGGTCTGTCTTGTAGAGCGCCAACACTCAGACACACAATCTCCCTTATTAATAGAAGATATTCCCAAAGTTTGTTAGGCTTTAATATAGTAGAATTTATTAATATTAAATATTTAACAAGAAAACTGAATAAATGAATAACTCTTTTCTGTAACATTATGCTGTCCCTTTCTGACTACTAAAGCTTCAGGAGGAAAACAAAAAAGTTATGATCCAAGTTGCCTACATAAATAATTTTATGTAAACAAAGAACATGTTCTCCTTGTTCTTCCTTTTAAAGTCCCTGTCAAAAATACAGTTGAGTTAAAATTGTTAAATATTCATGTTCAGTTAGTATAATGGAGAATGTTTTTAATGGAATGCGGTCCTTAGAAAATTTCTCAAAGATAAACATGTTGCCGAGCAAAATGTGGCAATTAAAAATATTCTTTAAAAATAATTAAAATGCATGGCATTCCCGGAAAAATATTTCGCTTTTCAGAATATATAAAAATGATAATAATAAAAATAAAAACATAGACAAAGCTGAAAGTTTGATAAACAATTGTGGGAAATTATACAATAACCTTCTCTAATTTATGAGTTCCAAATTTCTTAAAGAAAACATGAGATAAATAGCACGTTT
Organism: Araneus ventricosus; assembly: GCA_013235015.1. Classification (NCBI taxonomy): domain Eukaryota; kingdom Metazoa; phylum Arthropoda; class Arachnida; order Araneae; family Araneidae; genus Araneus; species Araneus ventricosus. The sequence goes on along the minus strand of BGPR01001191.1, from coordinate 207,087 downwards.
TCCATTTAAAAATAACCACAGAAATATTAAAAATAAAATTTACGTGATTAAGCAAGATTACAAAAATTTTAAAATATTCTGTTTTGAATTCGGGGACCAAATTCAGAATAAAATTTGTATATTAGGCAGATTTCCCCCCTACTCAAAAAGAATTCCAAACTTCAATTTTGCATTATAGGCAGATGTTTTTTTTTATTTTACGTACCAGAGTTCTACGTTTGAATAACAAATTTTACACTTTTAAATGCAGCTTTCAAAGGTAGAACCGAAATCCATATGGTGGTTATTATTTCCCCACTGCATTATTGCGTCTAATTTACACATTTCTGGGAAGTGATAAAGCATTGGTACATCACAGAAAGCCGCAGAAAAAAATTGGTAGTATGTGTCGTATTCTTGATACTACAAAACTAAAATTGAAGTTAATTAAAGGAAAGGAATGTCAGATTATCCGGTGCTACTACGAATTTTGGCGGATATTTACATGGTTATGAGATTGATTTTCATATTGTGCACAACAATTGGATAAACATATTCTGTTCTCTAAATTAATTTTTTCTTTTTCATTTTTGATATTGTTTTCATAAAATTACAACGATAGGGGATAATCACCGAATTTGGACTGGCGCCTAATTCGGCCAGTACCATAACTTAACTTCTATTGAACATTTGGGGTGAATTAATTCTGCAAACAACAATTTTAATTTCTCTCTATGAACATACATACTATGATTAAAACAAAACATATAAATTCGATTATTTTATTTTAAAATACACATTAATTTCTTTCTTTTCGCTTAATCTTTTAAAAATAAACAGCAACCACGTTTAATCTTGTCCTTTCCTCAAAGGGTACTGAGTAGCTTTCATGGAACTACCCTACTTTTACTTAATGAAATGACCACCAGAAATGAATTCTGCCTTACCGTGGAGTGTAATGGTCATTTGTTTATCAAACAAACGTCTTCCCGTGATTTATTTCAAAAGTTTATTTGTCCGGGAATAATGAACGTCCTAGACGTGTTCCAAACTTCCCCTACTGACAATTGGATGGCGTAATAGCCTCGAAGCACTTCAAATATTTTCGCCCCATCTTGGGGAATAAAATTGAGCAGAATTTAATCTTTCAAGACAGCATGGTGAATTTCCTAAAACTGCCCATTAGTGTTAAAAAGGAAGCAAAGTGAGGCGTGTGGAAAATTATACAAACCTTCAAAACATGCACGATTTAGAACAAAGGCAAATATTGTATGACACCTTGTGTTACGGTGTATAGATTGTTCTCAGGGATGTTGCACGTTTTCACTTAAATTTAATACACGGGAAGCAGGAAATTCTCAGCATGAACGTGTCTTACTTTATTGTTAAAGGCCAAAAGTTCTAATAATCTGCTAAGGAAACGGGAAGATATGGTAATGAAGCGGCATTTTGGAATGACTCTGTGTTTATATTCTTATGAAATGGGATTTATAATGCACGTATAAAATTTTGTTGTAGCCATTGAGGTTAAATTAACTAATTAAATAAACTTACTGACATTTCTGGGCGGGTTTGAGCTGTTCAACAAAAATAGTGATTTGTGAACACTATTTTTTCTGCTTTATTGTCATTATATTTACTTTAATTGCTATTTTTCCATATTACACTCTTTACTTTATTTAATAGTGACTCTGGGAAAATAAAATTTTGAATAATTTTATTATTTTGACAAATTTTCGTAACATTTCTTTACATTACTCTTTCCAAAAAATTGTGCATAGAATCGAAATTTTTACTAAAGACGTGAAACAGTTGAAACAAAGCTGTTTTATTACTTTACATATTTGTATTACTAGCCTTTACCTATATACAAATTTTACTCTCTGTATTTTCAAAACAAATAAATTAACTTAATAAAGTTACATAAAAATGCACTGGAACAGATATTTAGTAAATTTTACACTTGAGAATGGAGTTAGTCATCAAATTTTTATAACATGAACCATTTGGGTACAATTGTGGGAAAAACACACTTTTGAAAAAAAAGAGAGTGCACGATTAGAGAGAAATAAATAGGAAAAAGCAACTCTTAAAAGGAAAAACTATGATCTTATCTCTCTCTTTCGCTCACACACACACATACTTTCTAGAATGCAAATTATTTACACAAATCTTTGTTTTCATCAGCATTTACAAAATTACAATTAAATGTTTGCTTTTATCAGTATAAACAAAATTAAAATTAAATATCTGCTGTTTTTAGTATTAACAAAATTGAAATTAAGTATATCGCCAATACCAAACTGAAGGGCCACGGTGACATAGTGGTAAGGTTTCAGTTTCGGGGCCTGAGGGTTTCAGGTTCGAAACCCGATTCCCCTGAAGACCCACCATGTTTGGGGCCGGTTGCACTTTTGATCATATCTAGTGGCCAAACGTCCTCTCGCTGGGATTTTACGGAAGATTGGAGAGTGGGGCCAGCTTACGTGTTGTCCTCGTCATCTGACCACGGTTCAAAATTACAAAGTCTGCCACGAAATAGATTTCGTATTGCTTCGAAACGGGACGTTAATGTAACTAAACTCAACAATACCAAAATGATTCAAATGTTTTAAAGGTTCCAAACTCGCCATTGACTCACAAACACATTGCAATCATTAAAATGGCCATCACCTTGAAATGGCACGAAAACAAATTCTGACAAATATGACATTTTTCATGTCTCTAAGAAATATCCATGCCAAATTCAAAGAAAATCGAACAAAGTGATTGCGCAACAAAGAGATTTATAGACAGACGAAAAGCTGAAACAGAGATCACTTCGATCTCTCAACTACCACAAATTTAACAATAGCAAAAGCACCTGAAGATGGAAGAAATATCTTGATGAAATAATGACACTATTATTTATAATAACAACATAAAAATTGTGATAAATACGCAAAAGAAAAATCGTTGCACAATTAACATATAATTTTCCTCAAGGTTTAATCACATGAACCGTTTTTAAGAATCCCTGAAGAAACTTTCACGTAAAGAGAAAATATAAGATTAAATGGAAAGAAGCCGGAATAAAAATTATAAGAATGAAAAACTATGATTTTCTCTATTTCTCACTTTTGAATGTGAATTATTGACACAAATTTTTTCTTTCATCAGTATTAACAAATTGACTTTTAAATATCTGTTTTATCAGTATTTAGAAAATTAATGTCTGTTTATTAGCATTAAAATTAAATGTTTGCTTTTATCAGTATTTACAAAAAACCTTTACCAAAATGACTCAAAAATTTGTATGGTGCCAAAATCGCCAGTGACTCGCCAAGAACGTTGAAATCAGTTAATCGGCCATCCTCTTAAAACGAATTGAAAACATAAAAGTCCTTTAAAATACATCGTTTTGTTCTTCTTGAAACAAGAAATATTTCGACAAATTTGGAGAAAATCAAACAAAGCGTATGGTCGTGATTGCGTAACAAACAAATTTACAGACAGACAAAATGCTCAAAGTCTGAATTAAAACGGAGACCTTGCTGTGCTTGGTCAATAAATAAACTGTTGATCGTTTCTACATTAATATAAAAGAACTGTAAATTATTTGTGTAACGCTTCCGACAACTATATAAAACAAGGAAATAATTGTATCAAGTCTACTTATTTTCTAAACAAAACCTGGATATTGAAATAAGAAATGTTTTCCAATTTGATTCACTTAGGATTTAAAGTATAATAACTCTTCAAATTCAATTCTAAGTGAATCAAATTCGAAAATATATCTAATTTCAATATCAGTTGAGAGTTATTATTTCCAGAGTTATTATACTTTACTTTTCTCACATCTCTCATAATACAGTTTTGTATTTACCAAAATAACAGCTGACACAAGATTTCACTTTATTTCAAGTAGTTTTAAGATTTTTCTTCCTTTCATAATTTAAGCTCAGACATAAGATTCTGAGTGGGAGGCAATTAAAGAAATTCACCAATCTCTAATTTTGGCATAATGCATTAAGTATTCATTAGATGTTATGAACATTCTGACATTTACAATTAACAACATGCCTTAAACCTGCTTTCTGTAACATTCCACTTCACATCATAATGTTCATATTTCATGTGAAATTCAATATATGAAATGGCGCCGCTTTCAGCTTATGGAATCTTTACACAATCTGAAAATTTTTCGAATGATATGATTAGCATGGAAGAATCTGTGAGAGGCAGTAAAGTGAATTCTATGTAGTATACGGAAAATCATGGAAACTTAATTTTTAAATTCTTCAAACAAGCACAATTTTCTACAAAATCGAAATTGCTATTTTTTGATAATTTTTGCAATTATATTTCCAAATATTTTAAACTAAATTCATTTATATAATGAAAATATAAGAATAATTCTAATTTTTAGTTCATGAAATAGAAATCGTGCCACACAATATTCGAAATATTGGAGATATAATATTATAAGATTAATACGATACAATACGTTAAACAAGATTATATTATTAGGGGGGATTTTATGCAGTCACGAGAAATTCTGGCACTTTACTATACTTCAATAACGGAGAACTAATCTTTGTTACCTAAGATTTTACAATATTGTGTGCTGATTAAGTATGAGAAATTCGTATATGTATAACTCTATCTAGAACATTTTTAAACCGGATAGTTTGATTTTTTTATAAGGGACTTTAAGTTTCTTATTTCTTGAATTTATTCTTGTCAATTTTGTTGTATTTCTTTCACTATTAATGTATATTTGTTGCTTTTATCAAAATTAGATGAGAAAAATTCTTTCGATTCAGAGAAAAGAAAAATATTTAGAAAAATTCAGTTTCTAGGAGTCCATTAAAGAAAAATAAATATATAAATAAATAAAAGTAAAAAATGTATTTAATTGCAATATAATCAGTAAAATATAATTTTAAGTGTGTCGTTAAATAAATTGTTAAGAAAATAAATGAAGCTCATCGCAGCTTACTGAGGAGCTTAATTATCTATGGTTAATTTACATGCTGTTCTCTTTCATATCTACTGTTCGGATTCTGGTATGTATTGAGATCCAAAAGAATTTTTTATCCAAAACATCCGTGACACAAAAAAAACACCTCAAAGTAAATCCAGACAGAGGCAAATTTGCTCTTTTATTTCTCTCGTAGTCGTTAGGTCTTATGTTTGTCCAATTAGTGAAAAAAAAAAAGACTTTTGGGGGTGAAAAAGAATCATTATTTGCCTCTTTTTTTAATGTTATGATTCGTTCTTTCGGTTGTTATAGTTGTTCAGAAAGGGCTGATTTTTTTGTTTTTTTGAAACGAATAGAATACAAAAAGTTCATTTCGTAGCTAGGATTTTTTAAAGAATGTTTTCTTACCTTTTAATTGGAAATGGCTATAAAAACAATTAATGCGATAAGAATGACATGTTATGCATTAACAAAAGAGTTAGATTGAAGATGAATACGATTTTGTTTGTAATAAGACTTTATACATTAACAAAAATCAAGATCTTCCCTATTAGCATTCTATGATAATTTTGAGAACACTTATCGATTTAATCAATAATTTTATTCAGTTTATAAAATTTTACAGAAACATAAATTTGCCTAAATACAAATGAATCTATATTAAATTTTTAATGTTAACTCCTATAGATATTATGTAAATATATATAGCTTATGATATTTTTAACATAAAATAAAGAAGTGAAGCTGAAATTCTTCGTCAGCCAGTGTGTTGTAAGTATTTCCGGTAGATACATCTTTTTAAATAGCTTCCCATATAATTTAAAATTTCGTTACCTGGAACAACATCATTTTAACATTCTGAATTCTGGCGTGAATCTGTAAGACATTGACTACCACTTTTTAAAATCCCTCAGGTTAATCGAAAACCTTCTTGACTTTAAAATAATCCTAAGCATATAAAATAATATTTATCTGTGTCAAAATCAATCATCAATGAATGGGAACTTGCTTCACAGTGTCTGGCGTGAAATAAATTGAAGCATAGATGTAGCCCGTGCGACCAAGGAAGCACACATAGGGCAATTAATTCGATACCAAACAAAACTTGAAAATTTATTCTGTAATGTGTTCTAATTTTAATTCTTGTCGTTGTTTATGAGAAAGCCAAAGCCGATTGTGATCGTTTCAATTCTTTTGAATTACGTTACATTGTAATGAATTTTATATTTTAAATGAATCATTTCACTTTATCTAGTTAGAGTTAGGTGCCTTCAAATTTACAAACCTTGAGCAGTGTTTTTGGTTTAAGAAATATCTAAAAAATTAATGCTGATCTACTTTTTCTGCCTCCTAGAGAAAGAGAAAAGGAAAGGAAAGGAACCCACACCGACCGGGCCTATCCGAAAGGGTGTAAGGTCCTTAGCGGAACGGTGGGGATTAATAATAATTAAAAAAAGTGAATGACGTCAGCACGAAATGGGACAGCCCCCAGTATCCAAGGACAAGGATAGCTGGGTGTATTTAGGAAACATAAAAGTATTATCCCATATTATACAATATTTTACACTACAATACAATAAACTATTGCACATACTAGACCCCTAAACAGGGGTAGATTTTAAATACATATCAGAATAACCCTGAGTAATTACATTATTACAAAATATCAGTATACAATGTGCACCCAGCCGAAATATAGAAAAATCACAATACTGTGTGGCTGGGAAAAAATATAAAATAAAATTTCCCGGGAGAATTTATACAAATATTTTTTTCATTTTAAAATCACCTTAAAATTCACTTACAAAAACTGAAAAAAACCCGAAAAAATTCAACCCACACAAACACCCCCCAAACGGGTAGTTTCTGTACCCCTCCTCAAAAGACAACATATCACACTCCAAAACAAAATGTCACTGAAAATACACACACATAAAAAGTTTTTAAGAATTCAAAAAAAAAAAAACAAGTTGAAAAAGAATCCATTTTCTGTAAAACAATTTAAACACCACTCTTGAGAAATGTCCATAACCATCACAGGGTAAGAAAAAAATAATAATTACTTAGTAATGAGGGCTTAGGAAGCAAGAGATACACAAGCTCAATTTGGTATTCAATTTTTGCATTCAATTTTTTCGGCGGAGGGAACCAGTGATGACTCAACTCCCATTTTTTAAAAAAAATCTCTCCAAGCAAATTTCCAGACAAAAAATATAATAATTTTTTTCCAGCTAAAACATTCTATTAAAATACCCACAGGAAAAATTTTTACAATTAAACCAGTATAAATGTTAAATAATCAAACCACACAAAATAGAAATGGCAATCGACCACTTTGCGTTCAAGAGAATGAAAGCCTATTTTCTGCATTTGCCAATTTTTAATAATTGACATATTCGTCCATAGACATATATACTTGTTATGACTCTCCAACATAAAGAGGGTTTGGGTAAAAGACCGGAGGCATACAAAAAATACACAGGATATAGTTAAAGGTAGGCTTACAAGCAGATGCTTTAAAAAATGAAGATCCTTATTTTTATTTCTTTCTCTAACTGATTTAATTTGGTGTTTTTCTTCCGAGAATTAAAAATTAAAACAATCCGAAAAAGTTTTCAAACCATTTTCAAAACTGATTTGTCATATCGTTTTCTTTCCTAAAATCTGCTTCACGATGTGAATTTCTGATTAATTTAATCGGGCATTATATTGTATAGAATTTTTTTCTACAAATATAGTTTGAAAATTTTTGTATTACGATGGTTTCATCAATTATTTTGATAGATGCAGAAATTGTATTTTTCAATTCAATAATATATTATTCTTAATAAAAAGAAGACTTCCTAATAAAATGGTCTGACGCTGTGAAAAGGGAGGGCATCTCTTAAAGTGACCTCTTTTTAAAATGCTTTAAGTGGTCACCATTTAATAGAGAATTAAAAGTCTTGAGACATTTTTAAAATTATGAAATTGGAGCTTATAATACCGTATGAAACTTCATAATCCAAAGACTATGAAAACAAATATGGTTGTCTTTTGTTAATTTATCAATAATTGCCTTTAAAGGTCTTATCAATGACCAAGCTCATCCTTAAGTATACTAACTCATTTAACATTTTAGCATTCAATTATATATGTTATCTAAGCCTTTCATCATTGTAATTATTACATGGACATTTAAAAATTAGTTTCATGTTACGAACAATTTCTTTCAATTTCAGCTGCCTCTCCACTTGCTCGATCACATTCCGTTACTGTTCTATCTCTCTCATTCAAAATTCGCCTTCACTGTGCGAAGTCTTTCGCGCATGCGCTCACTTCAGGCTCTGCAGCGCATGCGTCTTCCAGATGGTCACTGTGTTTCTCTCCTGCGCGGCACATTCTTCACCGGTGTTGGCTACTTTCGCAGCTCTTGGAGTTTTTGCAAAACGTGTCCACGTAGCTAATGAAAGCTTGGATTTTTTTTACAGAGAGCTTCAGATTATCTGTCCCATGTCCATACAACCGGTTCATTTGCTGTAATGACATCAGGCACGGGGACATGGGGCGGCGTTCTGTAACTGGTTTTGAATAATATGAAAGTTATTCAAAAATCAGTTTGAAGGCTGGTAGCTCTCAAATAAGATAAAGCAAGTCTACGGATAAATTCATTTAAAATATAGGGTTATTCAAAACACTTGCACCGATTACAAATTACTATAACTTTCTTGTAAACAACGATAGGAAGAAAAAGTATAAACAAAGGAAGCTTGTCGATTTCTTTGGGTACATCACAATTACGCAATGTGACCTTCTTCTGTCAAATCGACGACATCCACGCGGTAGTCCAGTTCACGCAGACGGAGTGAAGCATGTTCGAGGTCATTCATGCGCGTTCGATAGCCGTTTGCATGTTCTGCATGTGGCCTTCTAAATCTTCTGAAAATACATCTAGCGTCTTCATTCGATTGGAATGTGTCGTATACTCTATCTTAACATCCCCTTTGCCTGTAATGGTGTACGAACTGAAGGTAAGCATAGATAATGCTTCACATGGATCACCGCATGCATGTTGCTAGTACGACCAAGAGACAATTATTTGCGCGTCGAAACAAAATTTTAATCGTCTTTCTATACTGTGTTATAATCAAATATCGTGTGTCTATCAAATGTGTATCAAATTTCCTTCCTATCGCTGTTTAAAGAAAGCTTTAGACATTTCTAATCGGTGCAATTCTTTTGAATAACCTTGTACTTACAATTTTATAGTATAATTCAGCGACATTAAATTTTAATTAAAGAAAATGACCAAATATGAGATGCTTTTCTAATATGACATGTTATTGTATTTTTTCGATATGGAGTGTGCCACCATATTCATTACTAGAGTATGGGTGAGCTTGATATATCCTAGATTACATGCACAATGACTCAGAAGAAACTGGAGCAAATAGCAGTAGGTAGCCATGCTATACAAAAAAAGATACATTAACATCTGGTATTAAGGAAGTATTTTATATTCTGTCACGTTCCTCTATTTTTCCATTACTATTTCATTTTAACTGCTTATCATGCACCATTGGTGTAACGGTAGAGCGGTATGACTGGCAAAATGTTAGAGTCTTAAGGTCTTAGGGGAGCCGACCAGACGTGTGGATATTGCTTTAGAGAATGACTTCAAAAAGTGAATTAATTTTATAATTAGTGATAGTTGTGAATTTAATTTTATAAGAGGATCCCAACCTCAAACAATGCATGAGGGCTCATAGTTACGCTTCTGTCATACCAATTTGTTTAAATTTCATCCCACTGAGTCTTTAATCTCTTGAAAACCACTGAATAGAAGATTCGTAGAAGCATTCATAAATAAGTTTTCGAAGCTATTTAGGGCTGCGGTGGCCTAGTGGTAAGGTCTCGGCTTCGGGGTCGGAGGCTTCCAGACTCTACAGAACGCCGCCCTGTGCCCCGTGCCTGACACCATTACAGTTACTGAACCGGTTGAAAGGGCACATGACTCCAGACTCTACACCCGATTCCACTGAAGATGCGCCGTGTATGTCGGCCAGTTGCACCCTAAATAGTGCGTAGTGGGCCAAAGGTTCCCCAGCCTGTGCGGTGCGGAAATTTGAAGACGGGGTGCTAGATCAAGTGCTGTCCTCATCATCTGACAGTGGTACAAAATTACGAGGTCCTTCCCAAAATAGCCCCAGTGTTGCTTCAAAACGGGACGTTAATATAACTAAACTACTCTGAACTAAACTGGGCAGCTAATTCCCAGTTACTTTTACATTCCAGAGAAAACTTAGTTTGGTAAGAGTAGATAGGAAGTGACGATATGTGCTGAGGAACTGATATGGCTTTTTTTACTTGCCTACATCTTTATAACATGCAGCCAGCGATTCTTTCCTTTAAAATCGACGATAAAATGAATAATACTGTACTGTTTTAATCACATTCAGATTTTTATGAATCCTTTGCTTATTGAACCGATAACAATAAAATTACTCTAGAATAGAAAGGGAATCTTAAGTCAATTAATACATGAATAAGTGTTTTCGATGAATATTTTATATAATTCAAATGATCATGAATCTAAATGCCAGTTGTAATAAAAAAATCTGAAGAAGATAAGAATTGTATGATGGGGGGGGGGGGTCTTTTTGTTTTTTGACTCTTGGTTTCAAAGACTAAAATGAGACTATAAATACTCACATTCACGTAACTGTCTTCTGTCTTGATTATTTCGTGTTCTTGGCATTTCTTAGAACAACTTGTGATACTCATAAGGAACATTCTTTTATTAAAGCAACATTGCGAAACACAATTATATAATATATAAGAGGTACGTTTATCAAGTATGTACAAGCTAACGTGTGTCTCCTGACAAAAAGCGAGGTAGTAACCTCATCTTCATAAAAATCATCTCGGAATGTTATGCTGGTCATGGCAAATCTTTTTATTTGCGCGAAAATTGCAAAAGTAGTCTGAAGGCAACTAACTTAGTAATTTCAAATAAGCTCAGTATTACCGTTTTTATTGGATGTCATTATTTAAAAGCATCAAATATTGTTAACAAACGCTTCAAAAGTTGTGAAATTGCTTAAATCTTAGTTCAATAAATATTACATAAAAGCACATGCAAACACATCATATATTATAACATTGTATCTCAAAGTGCTTTCTTTAAAGCTTTTATTGAACAACAAGATATTCTAAAAGGAATTCGCCTCGAATATATTTTTACCTATTATTTGTATGAATCTTTAGGTCAACACGCCAAACCCATTTCAGACATGTCGAGCAAGCGACCAAATTTTGACATTTCCATTTTATTTTCATGTCTTTGATCCCGCCTCCCCTTCCTGACAGATCCGTTGAGATCATATATCTGCTTCTGCCTCCTGCAAAAGCGTTGCAAGAAAGCTAGCAGCGCCACTGGGCTTCTACGACTTAAATTTAATTGATTGAAGGCGACCGTATGTGTGATGATACTTGTTGTGGCCTAATCAATACTCATAAACTGCATTCTTTAGAGTAAATCCTATGTATAAGCCAAGACGAATTAATTTATGCATCGTCTCACAATTTGTTTTAACAATATCCGTATCTCTTTGTTGTAAAATAAACTGAAAATTTGAATATTATCATGAATATAAGTGAAGAAGAATTCTAAATAAAAATATACTTAAACTGTGGCTTAATATTATCTAAAAATAACAAGACGCATGCACTGAACTAAGCTCTTCTTCCGCGTGAGCCGATTAACCCTATGAGCCCTATCCCGCCTCAAACCGCCTCATTCGACACAGGCCGGACTCGGGCGGTTTTGAGTACCTGTGTGAATTTTACGGGAGAAAATTAGTTTCTTTCTTTGTTGACAATTGATCGTGCAACCGAGGGTGTCCTTCTCCTGGAATTTCTGTAGAGAAAGGTAGATTTCATTCTGATTTCATGAATGAAAATTTAACTCCAGTTTTTGAGGCACTTAAATTCTCACCCTAGCCGGGTTCAAAGAGTTAAATAACATAAAGGACTTTCGAGAAATATTCGAATAAACAAGTAATTAAATACAAAAATAGAAATTTAGAGAAATTTGTAAAAAATTAGATGCAAAAATTTTAAAATCAAAATTATCTACTAAGCATTAAATGCAGACTAGAAAATCACCGTCATACTTGATGGGTGGAAATTGCCTCTTCATTCGAGAGATTTCCTATCAAATTTCACGTGTTTAAATAGATATATATATATATACATACGAGAGAAATGTTTAATATTGATTGAAAACAAATAAAATAAACATATGTTTTATGAGAGGAAATATTTTTGTATTTACATATTATTTACATATTTCTTTATGCAAAAAACCTCTTGGCAAATAACATTCTGTCTGAAGTATTTTTCGTTGTTTAACAATTTTATTATAATTCAATAACCATGAAATTCTCAGCTTGTCAAACTTAAAACAAAATCTCAAACGAATTCTTTTTCGAAATTCTAATCAAAACAAAACAGTTCTCTGCTTGTCAAACATTGCCAAAAAATAATAACAAATTATATCATCACGATTGCAATAAATAATCAGATGCATGCTGGCGTTCAAACTATATCACGCGCATGATATACCACTGACGTAATTTACTACTTTCTATTAAAAAACGGAAATTAATTTGAAATATATGATTAACATAATTTAAAATTTTTCGGGGACTATTGATCATAACGAGAAAAATTTTATATCAATCGATAGAAAATTTTATTTCCCTATTCTAGAGATATTAAATTTGAAATTAGTACGACAATTACTTTTTTCAATTAATAATAACTGAGATTTAGATTCTTTAAAAATGAAATAATGCGGTTTAATGTCTCGCCATACTATGGCATGAGTTTTATTGGTGGTGACGTCAGAGCGTTACCGAGAGGCTATTATATTAGTAATAACACGGCACCTGACGTGATTTTAAGCAGCATGGATCCGATCCAAACAGCGCGTATCACTATGATCATAACATTTTTCTTATTACTGAAATATGTTGAGCAATAAATGTTTCTTTGTCCAGCACGTGTAATCTGAGTTAGAATAAGTTTGCCGAAATGAGAATTTTTGTTGCAACTTAGAATTTTGTTTAAACTTAAAATTTGAAACAAACAATATGTTTTAACAGAAATGCGTATCCTGCCATTGAAGTTGATAACAAAATCCAATCCACTGACGCTTTATTCATCAGTATAAGCTTTGTATGAAATAAGAACAAAGAGATGTTTAGTAAAAATAAAATATATGATATGAAATTTCTTAATATGTTATGTGGGGAAATTATCTCGTGCTTAAACCGTATTATATCAGCAGTTGTCTACGTTTTCATATTTGGTATCTCAGCTGACATCGCGTTTATGTGTCAATTATTTCTATTCAGTTTTGAAATGCTTCAGATGAATTCCATGAAATATTAATAATCATTGAGCAAAGATACTTTTGTATCTTTGCTCAAACCGTGTACACTATAATTAAGGGTGACAAAAATAAACTTCAGTTTCTCTATTTTTCTTCGTTTAGTTCTTATAAATATTATAGTGGAATATACTTTTTTTCGCTTAAAGTGTCATTGCGCCTCTGCTTTATTATTTCAGTCTCTCAATTAAGTGTTCCGAACAAGATGAAAATCGCTATATCTATCTATTGATAAAGTAAAAGTTTTAAGTTGTCTAAACTAAAAGAAGTGAAACTATTTTTAACAAGAAAATTTACGTTATATTGTTATTAAAAACCATAAAATGGTTTTATTTGTTCCATTCTAGCGTCAAAAACCGGAAAAATGATGTAAACATTTCTTAAGATAAGAATTTTCTTTTTAATTTCTTAAGTTGCCATCCTGTTACATTCCAATTATGTTCTGAAAGCTAATATTTCGCCACCAATTTTATAAATCGTTGAAATATATTTTATCAGTATTTCTGGAATCAAAGCCCATCGAGAATAGGAAACAAACAGAGATAGTAAAGAGGTTTGACAGTTGAAAGGGCTCTATATTAAATCCAATTTGGTACGCGAAGCATAACAGGAAAGTCACGAACGTATGAACGTGACTTTAAAGAACGCAATGCAATCCTATTTCATTCTCGAAACCCTTTCTTCAGTCGGATTCATTAAATTATTATTTTCGACTGAAGTTGAGTTAATGAATTTAGTCATTATTAAACCGCATTATTTCATAACGGTAAATTTAGCAGCTGCAAAGAAAAGGAAGTTCTGAAAGATTTATCTTGAGAATATTTTATAGAAAAATGCAATTCAATTATTTGTCAGCTGGATTTCTTCATTTTCTTTCACTCTTAGATTTTAAATCCATTAAAAAGTCAAAATAATTCTTGTTTATACTATATTAAACTCAACAAAGAAAGTTTTGACTCATATCTAATGAAAATTATTTAAAAATACCTTTAATTTGACCTCTTTCTTTGTTGGTTCAGTTTTCTAACTCATAAACAAGGCTTCAATGATACGCTATATTCAATATTTTTTTTCATAAATTGTAGAAAAGAAAATTTCATCGATTTCTCTTTATTAAAATTTTGTACGCATAATCTTAATTAGGAAATCTTATGATTTGTTTTTAATGTTTTAAAAACCACTTGTGCCGCATTATCCATTCGGTAAATCGTCTCTTTTATACGTAATTTTACAATAATTCCTCATGAACATAGATCGTAAGCTTGGTAAATCTCATTTTTTTGGTTTAGATGCTTCCAGGTTGACATGATGAAATATGCGGTTGCGTCATAGATATCTTCTCCTTACCAAACTTCTGTTCAATGTTTTTTCCAGATAATCCGTAATCATCAATTTTAAAAAATAGAGTGTGTAAAGTTAATAATTTTACGGCATTCACTGCGTTCCATTTCCACTACACTTTTTTTCTGGATAAATCATAAGTGCTTTAGAAAGAAACTAGCAATTTTGATTACCCAAACTTTTTAAATGTTTTTATTTTCCTTGTTTAAGAAATCAGTCTTACTGAATTTTTTCAACTCAATTTCAGGACTTCAAATGCAGAGACATGTGAATTTGTTACACATAAAGCAGTACTAAAAATAATCGCAACAAGCTGAGTTCTAATAGATTCCTTATTGACACAAAAATGTAGGAATCACCCCTGTGCTTCTTAATAAATAACCTAAATTGCCAACATTTTGTCCGTCCCATTTATGCAATTATTATAGTATTGCTAAATGACTGCGCTGGTTATCGAAATTAAAGATTTAAACCCAGTTTTTGGCCAGATATTTCTTACAGCCATCTTCCATAACAATGTATTGATCAATCCAGGTATATAAAATAGCCTCTATTGAGGCTCATGCCATGCAGAAAGGCAAGACTGCGCCATTCCTATTATCCATGATTGGTAGGTAAACCTGGAGTTTACGGTGCCGGCCTGCTTCTCGCCAATTCTTCTTGGCGCCATTTCATGTGCCGTCGCCAAACACTATTTTGGATGTGCAGTACGCTTTTGATTGCTCTCTTGTGCATGCGTCACCTGAAAACGAGAGATGGAACACGCAATGCCTGCGGCATTTCAAGTGTGTATTGGGCAAATTCTTTAACTTAGAAAACATCAGCGGTTTCGCTTTCAGCATAGCAGGAAACTAGTAGCTCCGCTTTTTCATTGAATGTTAGGAATCCACGTTTTTTAAAAAATTCCGAAAACGAGAATTTCCGCACGCAATACCTGCGGCATTTCAAGCATGCACAGGGCAAATTTTTTTACTTAAAAAAACATCAGCGGCTTCGCTTTCAGCATAGCGGAATAATCGTAGCTTCGCTTATTCATTGAGAAACGAAACACACAGAATAACATACACGGTACTGAACCGATATTCCATCCAAAGAATTGCAAACGAAGTTTTATTCAAATTCGAATTTATCTACCAATTGCATCGAAGAGTTGAACAAAACAGTCCAATCAAAACGTGGCGCAATATAGCCTGATAAGCAAAACACCGATGAAAGGATCAATTTGTGCGCATGCGCGCTTGTCACTCGTTAAAAACATCTAGACGCAACCAAAACAAATGTTCTCTCATCGCCGTTCTTGGGGGCAAAGAGTTGGCGATCCTAAGAGGAACGAAGTAGACGGGCTCCTTAAACTCCAGGTTACCCCATTGGGATATATTACTGATAATTTAGTCACTCGTAATATAATGCAAGTTTATCACGAATTGAAGTGTTGAAAATACAAATTTGTTCGATCCTGCTTACTTAATCTGTCAGTATAAAATGTGGTGGTCTGTAGTGGCAAGGTCTCCGTTTCGGAGCCCGGAAAGTTCCAGATTCGAAACCCGCTTTTACGGTAGTTCTTCCTGTGTATGTGGGTCTGTTGCCTGTTAAATCAGTAATAGACAGAGGGGCAAATGTCTCTTAGCTGCTATGGTGCGGACATTCGAGAGGAGGGGAGTTCCATCCCTGGTGTCGTTCTCGACATCTGACCGCGGTTCAAAATTACTAGGGCCTTCCCAAATAGTCCTTGTGTTGCTTAAAAATGATACGTTGATATAACTAAACTAAACTGTCAGCATAAAATGATGATGTATCTTTTCTAAAACTGAAATGAACAAAGTAAGTTTCAAGTAATAGAAAAATAACATTAAAAATCATAATTTAATTAATTTTTTCATCTAACCATTTAATAACACATCATATTCAAACTTTTACTTATTCAGTTATTAAATCCCTATGAACACAAAGATATTGTAGGATATTTTTACGATGTAATTAGATATTCTGAATGCAATACAATATCATGGAGATATTGTAGGTATATTATAGATAATCTTGTGCTATTTGGAATGACTCTGTTATAAACAACTAAACCTTAGCGTGGCATTTTCTGGTTTTCTAATATCTGTCACTACGACTAAGTTGTAAAAATCAGTAACATTCTTATTTGCTTTGAGGCTTACGTCAGTAACATAAAAGTTCAATTTACTTAGATGTCTTATGTTATAAAAGACTTATCCTGAAACCAATGCTTGTATGGCCGCAGTGGCCTAGTGGTAAGGTGTGGGCCTCGGTGCAGAAGGGTTCCAATTTCGAAACCCGATTCCACCGAAGATCCGCCATGCATTGGACCTGTTGCACGTCAAATCATACGTATTGGAACAAGCGCCCTCAAGCCAGCGTGGTGCGGAAGTTTGGAGAGAGGGGTGCAGCTCGGGTGTAGTCCTCGTCATCCGACCGCGGTGCAAAATTACGAGGTTCGTACCAAAATGACCATCGTGTTACTTCAAAACGGGACGTTAATATAACTAATCTAAACCTAAGAGCAACCAACGTTTTCAATTTTTAATATCTATCTGTTGTACTAAGATGTAGAATAAGGTATCATTCTTAATTCTATTGACACTAAGGCCAGAAACTTCTAACCACCATTTTCAAGAATATCTTCCTGTAATACAATTGTCTTAAAAGTAATCATTTCAATCTTTCTACCTATATATCGATGCATAATTTTTAAATCTTGTATTTGAAAAAAGAGTTACTATATATGTTTCTTATTACTATTTAGAAGTAGGGGACTTTGGCAAATGAAATAAAGACCAGTTTTTATCCCCAATAGTTCTCCGTTTTACGTTCTATAAATTGAATTCATTCGAATTCTCTCATAGTGTGTTTACAGATTCATAGATTGAAATACTGTATATCTCATATGGGAATAACCTTAAAGCTTAATAATATTTACTATTCATTTGCTCAATTACTTCCTTTACAATCATGCATTGTTAATTTAATGTTAATATCCTTAGGTTTCGTAAATATACTATGCTTTTGAGGTATGCTACTAAGATCTCTGAAGATAATCACCCATTCCTTGCCTAAACATCTTAGTTAACTGTCTGTATGGTGTATACTCGCTGGTTTGAACTGATTAAGTTTGTGGAAAGAGTAAATATTGATTATAAGAGGAGTTGCGGAACAGGTGGATGCTTGAAGGCCTTTTAAATTAATACTATAAGTAAATTTTAAGTTACGTGACTATACCACAATTAAGTGTTTATGAATAATTATGTGCTATTCTCTTACGCATATACACTATTCCATTTAATTAATAGCTTATGTTTTATCATTTCCAACTAGACATCAAACATACATATTTAATGTCATATAAATCTGATTCCCTAGCAAGATCGTCATAAATTATAAGACAGTTGAATGGAAGTTTCAGAAGAATAAGTAGTTGGTTTAAAATAATTCAGGAGTTAAAGTCAGTAATTGAAAAATTGTGTGCAAAGCAGAATTTTTACAAAATATTTATTTTGAGGAAATTTCATAAATTTGTTAAAAATTGATTCTTTGTGGTCTTCTCAAAGTTTACATTTAGGATAGGAGGATCCAGTCTTGAGATACGATTCTATATAAACCAGTTTTGCTTCTTCGTTTAGTACATGTTAAATTTGATAATAGAATTACACTTAAGAGTTTATCCCTTTCAGTACCAAGATTTCATATTCACCGGAACATTTATGTCCCCGTGGTAGCGAAAGGGTTAACCTTCTCACGTTGCAATGGCGTAGAAGGTTAGAGAACTATAATATTATTATTATAAGCTGACATTAGCAATAGTTATCTCCAAATGCTATTTTATTGTTTCCAAACATTATATTAATCTTAAGAAATTTGATACTTACCTTTGCAGAAGATTTTGAGCTAGCATCGCATATAACCAATAAAGTCTCCCGAGCATAAACAAGATTAAGAACGATGAGGTAGGAAAAGCTGCTTTCGCGCAGAACTTGAATCGGGTTAGCGCATGTTATGCGCCATCCTAATTTTTTCTAACTCTGCGAATATTTACAGTAACGTGCGGTGGTTCTAACAGCTACTGCAGCAGTTGGGTTTTTAGAACACATAAATACACACAATATTGTTCATACAAAATTTGCATAGATAATAGGGAAAAGTTCCAGAATTTTGACAGCTTGGACTTGTTTTAATGTGCAGTGATAGAGAAGTAATTTTAATTAAAAACAAGTAGAAAATATTCTTGCAGTTTATTTATCTTCTAAACAATGTAAGCAACTTTTTAAAAATACAATTTTAAATACTGAAAAAAACATATTAAAAATAGTGTCGGCAGACCAATATAGGAAACTAAAGGCCTAAATTGGACCACAAGTTACCCAGATTGGACAACCAAATTCTTTCAGCACAATTAACGCAAAAATATTTTTTGATTCTCAAATTTCTTCCAGTGCACAATGTGTGAGCCCAAGTATGGCATTTTATGCACTATATCAGCTCATCTTTTTCGTTTGTTTCCTCATTTATGGTACGAAACTACGTACACTTAGATTTTGTTCTTTCTGAAATACCATTTGATGTCATTTCATGCCCATTTACGGTTTCTTTTATATTTGCTTTGGATTATTTTCTTCTAATTTATGAGAATTATAACTGATTATAACTGCTTTTTGGGCTATTCCTCTAGCTCAAGATAATAGCCCCTATTGGTTTAAGCGGTTCAATTTAGGTATCTGTTTGCGGTCCAATCTAGGAAAGTTTTGGTCAACAACAACAACAAAAAAACCAAATCCCTAAACTTTTTAAAAACTATTTTAATTAAATTATTACCGAAAATGGCAAACAAGCAAGTTTCAAGACATAATAAGATATTTTTTCTTTACTTACATCAAAACAGTGGGAGAATTATTACTACCACTTAATATCTCTCCTTAAAATATTTAATTGATGATCTCTAATTCTGAACATTAGTTCTCGAAATGTAGCCACGTAAAAAGGATTTCACAAGCCACATTTGCATCGTTTTAGTATGATTTGTATATTTTACAGCTCAAATATTAATTAGAATTGAAAAAAATCCCTTTTCGGCAAGCTTGAAGGCAAAGGTAGATTCCTTTACGTTAATGTTACAAAAGTAATAAAATATTACATATTGATCAATACAGACATAGCCAATGACTTTAGTGTTTCTACACATTGCAATATTTACGCTGTGATTCTGTTTTCATGTCATTTAATTTTTTGCTATATCAAGGTTTTATCATTCCATTTTTCATTCCAAAAAGATATGATAGATTTATCTGTCAGTACATTGGTAATTTTTTTTATATCTCAACACATAATCATTCAACAGGTAGGAGTCATAAAGAAATAAACATCTCAGCAGTGCAAATATCTCCTAGATAACATTAAACCAGCCTATATGAAGCAGTTGCAAGAAATTGACACTTGACACAGATGAAGAACTACTCTAGATTTAAAAATTAATTTATTTAATCTAGGTTACAATATAATTGTGCGAACATTACTTTGTCATATGGTAAAATCACATGACATGGAAACACTTAAATACTACTAAAATGGGCTCATTTAGAGAACTCCCTGGTTACAGAGATAATAGTCACTAAATTCTTAACATATAAGAGAATAAAATTATTAAACATTGTGTGTGGCAAATTTAATACGTGTTTTTAAAGCATAGGATATGAGTGCAGCCAGTTTGAACAGTAAATTTAAATCTCCATCGACGGTTAAAACCAAATACTCAGGCAGAAAATCCCAAACAATTTTAAAGTTAAGGAGATATTTTTCAATAGTAAAAAGGATAAAGGAAACTCTTATTTAAATATCTATCGTTTTTAGCTACTTTATATTGATTTTATTAAACAAATCATGGTCCCACCATGTGTAGTTAATTATCAAATTAAAGTATTCTGGCAAAAAACCTATTAACAAATTAAGTATTAAAATTATTTGATTAATTAAAATTAACTATTTACTTAATTAAAGTTAACAATTAATTGTTACAAAACTTCACTAAAACCTTTTTCATGGCTCATAATATATGCCAGTAATCTTTATATTGTAATTATCTAATAATTATATTAATTTAAATAAAAGTCACTGTGGCTATGTATGTATATTCCACATCTCCTCCTAAACCACTGGACTGATTTCAATCAAACTTTTCACACTTTTTATTTAAGAAAAGAGAAAGGTAACCTTCAACTTTTCAAAGCCTAAAAGATGCTTAAAATTTCACTGAATTAAGCAAGGCGTTTTTCCGCGATGTCTTTCATTTCCATAAATTTGTTTCTCTCATTTTAATATTTTTTTCAATTATAAATTTTAAACTGAATTCGTAACAATATTCTTGTTGATCAAAAATAACTGTTTCCAGAAGGAAGAATGATAAAAGAAAATTTTAAATGTAGACGATTTAACAATTTATATCGGGACCAGCTATTGATTTATTTTCACTCTTTAAATTAATGAATAATTAAATAGTTAATTTAATTGTTTCAAAATATTTATTAAACCCTTTCATTGACTTTAGTAATTGTTAACAAAATTTGAAGTACCTATATAACAAATAATAACGTATGAAGAAAACGGATGCTTTTAAAAATCGTCTGGTTCAATTGATATTCTCATTTTAATTGAAAGCGTTTTAGATCAGAAAAGGAATTTGTGTATTATAATATTTATACAATAGTAATTTTTACATTGAAAATATTAAACATGAAAACATTTTAAACCGGAGCAAAGCCAGGTATATCAATTAACAGTCAGTTATAATTTGCAAAATTTAACAAAGATATTAACTATAAATTAATTATATATTATACCGTATAAAAAGTGAAAGTGAATGCGGTTGATGGGAACTCATATCTTCTAAGTAATTCTTGCTGTCAAAAGCTTTCAATATAAAAGTAGTTTGTTGTGATAAGGTGATAATTCCCCTAATTGAAATTTTCTTTTTATCTTCAATCTTAACGAAGCCATGCCGAAATGAAAAATTGGGGGAGGGGGGGGATTGAATATCGCATTTCAGCTCATAACTTATAAGCAATTCTAGCAGACAAAAAAC
Source organism: Araneus ventricosus (assembly GCA_013235015.1). Lineage (NCBI taxonomy): Eukaryota > Metazoa > Arthropoda > Arachnida > Araneae > Araneidae > Araneus > Araneus ventricosus. Next base: position 185,277 of record BGPR01001191.1, on the reverse strand, counting down.
TTTTAGTTTAAAAGTTGTTAGTTATTATAAGGTGATAATTCGCTTAATTGAAAATTTTTTTCTATCCTTAGTCGTAACAGAGCTATGGGGAAATGAAAAGTTGAGGAGGGGATTGAAAATGGCTTTTTAGCTCATAACTTCTAAGAAATTGTGGCTATCAAAAAAGTTTTAATACAAAAGTTGTTTGTTGTGATAAGGCAATAATTCGCCTAATTTGAATTTTCTTTCTATCTTGAATCGTAAGGGAATTATGGGAATATGTAATTTTCAGTCCCCCACCGTTTCCACCCCCTTTGAACTGGTTAGCCCATCTGCGAACTCGGCCGAGATTTTCACTGTCCTTACAATATATCCGTCGCCAGTTAAAATCTAATCAAAATTCCTCTAGTTATCGTGTTTACGAAATAACACGGGCCAAAGCGTTATAAATATACTTCTCTGCTACTAATAATAAGGAAAAGAACATTTTGCCCTCTATTCTCATAAGTATTGGAGCTGCAAGAATGAATGAGGGTGGAATAAACTGCAAATGACGAGAGCTTTCTAACAAGGGGTAACATGCTTAGGTTAAAACGTACTTTAAGTTAGAGGGAGAGGAGAGGAAGGGTGGGAAAATCACTTTTCAGCTCATAACTTCTAAGGAATTGCAGCTATCGAAAACGTTTAAATTCAAAAATTGTTCGTTATGAAAAGGCAATAATTCGCCTATTTTGAACTGTCTTTCTATTTTCATTTATAAAGAAATTATGGGAAAATGAAAATGTCCACCCCCCACCATTTCCACCCCCTTTCAGCTGGATAGCCCATCTACGAACTCGACTGAGATTTTCACTATCCTTACAACATATCCCAAGCTGGTTAAAGTTACATCAAAATTACTCCAGTTATCGTGTTCACAAGATAACATGGGAAAAAGAGTTATATATATATATAAACTTTTTAACGAAGGGTGGTTTTGGGTTCTAGGGATCATGATCAGTGAAGATCTGCAAAAATTTTCCGAAAGTCCTGTCATGAGAACCATTCCAATAGGTAGAGTTCCTATAAGGAATCTACCTAAAAGGATAGCAGTTTAATCTTGGAATTTTTCCAAATTCGTCAATTCTCCTTAATATTAGTGAACTATCCTCACAATAAAATAAACTAAGAATAATAATATGAAAAAAGCGTTAAATTAAAATGCCCCCCCCCTTCTCTTTTCCCTGTCCAACTTTTAAAAACCAGATACTTTTATTGATTTTAATTTAATCTTCATGGAAACAATTTTTAAGAAAAAAATATTGCGACCAGATGAAATGACAAAATATTTGCTGCGGATCATCTTAATGAAAGTTAGTTTTCTCATCTAGAGTATAAAAAATTAATTGAAAAGTAATTTTAAATAAAATAGTAAAAAAATTTCAAACTTATTTAACAAATGTGAATTCTATAAAACGAAGTTTCGCAGGCAGTCGAAATTAGACCACATTAATCTGCAAGCATGAAAAAAAAATATTAAGATAATACTTTGAAATTTAGACGATACTTGATTTTAATTTGAATACGTTCGAATATATAGACCTTTTAAAGCAAATGAAAGCAGAAATTCAAAATACACAGAAAATATCCGAAAAAATTTCATTGCCTCGGGGCGTTCCGAGGCCCCTTAAGCAGCTGGCTAGTTTGCCAATTTGATAATCCGTTCATGGTAATGATCTGTATAAAGTTTCAATCTTTTTCTCTGCGCGTACATATAATGCTCCATACCCGCTGCGAAAAGTCCCGCAATCAGTGTAGACGAGAGCGCATGAACTCAACGAACGCGGCGGAATGAAGCATGCATCGCTTGCCCAATGTAAACAAGCTTTTTCACATCCCACCGAAGGTCCGCTAGGAAACTTGTGGTATTGGGCCTTATGTGATCTGTGTGAGCGAGGAAGAATATGACGTAATGAACATGAACTGAACGAGCCAATGCGACCCTCAACGGAACCCATGCACAATCAGTTGGGTACGTGGTACGCGTTTTTAAACATCGCGCTGAATATGTACTGAGAAAGTAAATTGCAGTGAACGGTGGGTGGTTCAATATGAAATCCGTTCTGCCGCTCATTCCGTAGCGACAAAGAAAACGCAATCGCTCTTCTGAGAGTTTTCGAGAGATCGCAGCACACAACTAGAGAAGACAGCGTGTGAGAAAACAATTTGTTTAATCAAGCACTGTTTCACTTGCTTTGGTTGAATGAACGCCACTGAGTATCTACTTATATACAACTTTATATTCTAAGGTATAATAAGATTAGCGGTTTATTGATAGGGCGATGCACTTATTTTTTGTGTGGATTTCATTCACTGTCCTCTAACTGCACTAGATTGCCCTTCACATCAATCTCAGGGTCGGCTTCGTGGTCGCTGTATGGAAACTTCTCCATCGAGATTTCATGCATCATATCTGTCCTCAGCTGGCCTTGCCTTAATTCTTCCAAAAACGAATATTTAAATATAAGGACAATTTACCTCCGTTTCATGGTAGTCAGGTTGGCTTATGGAGATCGTATCATGTACTTATGTGCACGAACTGACTACTTCAAGGTCAGTGGGAACTAGCGAAGCAAATTGAAGGAGTCTTAATAACAAGTTAGTGGAGGGGCGAGCTATTCACCTTCTCTAATGTCTATTAGGTTTATCAGTACATATCAATGGCGCACGATATACATCGTACCCGTTCGTAACGGATTAATGGTTAGGAATAGTAGAATTGACATTGCAGCAGAATGTTTACGTACGATGCTGAGGTTTGAACTTTATCACTCATATATATTTACTAGTTTCTTTGAGAATGAACGACCTAATGAATTTTCATCAACTGACTGACATGTATTACTATCATTAATATTTCATTTCTTTGCTTGCATCTTCGTTTATTACTTTTCATTTTATTATTTTTTTCTCTTTTTATTCTACTGAGTGTTGCATTGTTAATTCACCTGCCAATAGCCATAAATCTTTCATACATAATTTCGATCCTGATAGACAATATCATTGCATTGTTAATTTCTTGTAAAATATAATCCTTTATTGAATGTAAGCTATTGATTGAATACAAATACAATGTGAAATGATTGAATGTAGTCGAAACATGTTAATATTGTCGGACATAAATTTAAAAATTAAATGATACTATAAATGCTGTAGAAATTTGAGAATGAAACTTTATTATATATGGCGGATTGCAAATATAAGTATTTCATTAATTATCATTGCCATTAACCTAGAAGATATCGTATCATAGTAAATGATGAAATATATTCCTCGATTGTTATTGGCCGTTTCCAGTTCTAAAAAAAATCAGTTAGGTTTAATAGCTGATTATGAGAAATCGATGAGTTGGCTCTAAAATTATTTGGGTAGAGCTTTCATATACCATTTTTATCAATGTACAAAATTTTTCATATCTTAAATATGACTCTTTGATAAAGATTACAGAAAAATTTTATTTTAATTTGTGCAAGCATAAACGGAACCGTTATTGATTAAAGGGCATCCTACCTGACGGAATTTATATAAAATAGGGTAGAAATATTCACTCTCATCAACGCAATATCAAGCAAGAAATTAGGGTACAAAGGCAAGGGTTTCAAATAATTTCTGTGATCGGGATTTCCAGTAACCAATTGGAAGGAAGTATATAATTAGTTTGGGTAGGCGATGATGAATTCAGTAATTTAATTTTTGTAATAGAATGATTTATTTCAAATACCATTTAATCTGAGGTTGTTTTCAGTTAATCATAAGTCTGTAAATCCGATAGAAAGCTTTTCGGTTCATCCTACGGTGGCGAAATAGACAGTGGATGTGCGCAATTTTCTTTCGCATAACATCACATGCTAAGAGTTTAATTGGTATTATAGTGACTAGTGTGGTAAATGGTTAATAAAATTTGCATTATTTCGTTTGACGTTCAATTATGGAAATACAAAAATATTAAAGATTCTTAACTTGTAAAGAGATGTGTGCGGAGGAAAATAAAGAAAATTGCGCGTTCGTGTGTAAATTTAAATGAGACTAATTAATAAATATTAATTGGTTCATTTGCTTTATGATAGAATATTTTATTTCATTTCTGGTTTATAAAAAAAATTGCAATATTATTCGCAACGTGATATGAAAGTATTGCCAAGCATGGGAAAGATATTTTTTCGTAAATGTATAACTGACATTCTAGTACTAGACTGGGAGACAAGCATAAATTTAATTTATAAAAACTTTTCTTTGCTTTTACAATGACTGAATGGGAAATTTCGCGACACATTCAAGAATGTAATTTTGAAATTAAAATCTTAATATAAATAAAAGTCATTGTGGCTATGTATGTGGATATGTGGCTATATTCCACATCTACTCCTAAACCAATGGACTGCTTTCAACCACATTTTGCACACTTATTATTGACACTTATGAACTCTGCAAAGCCCAAAAGTTAATTAAACAGTCAGTTAATTAGAAATTAACCGAAACCGTCTTTCCGCTGTAAGTTTGGAGCAAATTATCTCCCAAAAAATATTTTTATACCATCTTAAAGTTAAAAATTTACCTTTTCAGTGATACCAATTTTATATCTGTGACACTTTTCCTACAATTTTTATTAATTTTTTAAAGTTTAATAATTGTTAATTACGTGCAGACGATTTTGAAATAACGCAAATTTATAGCTACTCCGTTGATAGACAAAGGTTAGACTTTGAACTAATTTGCCTTTATTTCTGTAATTTTTGCTTATTTTTATAAATATATTTTATATAAGAAGAGAGTCAACCATCAACTTTTAAAAGCCCCAAATCTTATTTCAGTTAATTGGAAATTAAGCAAGATTTTGGCATTTTCCGGGATATTTTTCGAAAATATGCTTTATGTCACAAAAACTATTTTTACACATAATAAAAGTTTAAAAAATTAGCTTTTCATGATACAATTTTCATTTCCGTTCAATTCGTTGCCCTCATTTAAATAATTTTTCAAAAATTAAATTGTGTATAAAATGTACAATTTATAACATTTTTTTTTATTGGTGAAGAACGAGAATACATAGGAATTGTTTCTAGATCACATTAGGAGAAATTTGGATGAAGACGAATTTTATTATTTTTTATTCATATTTATTCTAACTCTTTTTCTCAATGAAAAATTTACTATGCAAATGTCCCAAAACATCCGTTAAAGTCTTTCTTATACTGATAAGATTTATGAACAAATTTTGAAGTAGCTATGCAATAAATACTAATAACTTATGGAGAAAATTAGTTATTGACGGTTTTTAAATAAACGTCTGGTTCAACTGATATTCTTATTTTAATTTTGCAAAAATACATTTAAAACGATTAAAGAATTTTGGGTATTGTAATTTTCTATACAAAAGTAGTTTTTCACAAAAAAAATATTAGACATGAAAGTATTTTAATCCCGAACAACACCGGGCATAACAGCTAGTCTTGTAATAATTTAGACAAAAATTTGCTTTAAAGATGTGTTTTGGGACCAAAGAGAAATGGAGGAGAAATCAAACGATGTTACACATTTCGATATATTTGGATCCTAGCACTCTAAAAATGATGCGAATGTTTCAAAGATTTTACTCGTCAGAATAGAACGCCAGGAAATTCTGGAACAAAAAATGTATTTGTTAAGTAAATGTAAATGAGTTTAATTGGTATTAGTTGATTGATATTATTTTACCTGGATTTGTTTATAAAATTTGTCTTATTGTAGCAAATTTTATTTATTGAATAAAATAAATATTAATTCTGTGTTGACCAAAATTTCTGATTCAAAGGATTGGCAAAAGAGAGCCCACATGGAAACTTTATGATGTCATTACTTACCGTCTTATTAATAGGATTCCGTAAATGTATTTTTTTGCAATCAATTTTAATGTTAAATAAAAATTTATTATCAATTTTGGGGATAAAACATTTTTGGAGTTTTAGGATCCAAAGAAATGCCTCGCTGATACACCATTCGATTTTCCCTCCATATTTCTTTGCCTACCAAAAACATTTGGAAAACAAATTTTCTTTTGAAGTATTAGCGCAGCAAGATTTGCATTCCAAAGTTGAATTTCTGAATGTGTCTGGGAATTTTCCATTCGATCATTCACAAACGCAGAAGAATGTGTTTAAACTATGCTTATATATACCTCTTTGACCAAAAAGTCTATTTTCAGCAAATCATTGAGAGGATTGGTAAATAAAATTTATAATATATTGATAAATATCCATTTTTAGAAGACATTTGGATAACAGAAGAACTTTTATGTAGGTTATTAAAAAATTTTTAACTCTGAATGTTGACGCATATATCAGTCAGTGATTCGCTGCAAAATATAAAAGAAACTGTACTGACATATACATCACTTTCAGAAATATAAGTTTAAAACTTTTAAACGTATATGAAGTATAATGGGAAATATGAAGTATCTAGTGTTGAGTAATCGAAAATTGTAATATGCAATACATAGACCACTTTTATTTATCACCAGCCGCCTTCGGCGACCAGCTTGTTCGCCGGGAATATGCTTTCAATTAAATCTTGCATTATTTTATATTCATTTTTCTCTTCACAAGGTCACAAATAATGTCTAAAAGTTGTAGTTCCCAGATGTTGATTTTCAAAACCTGTTTCTATCGAAAGGTCTTTGAAAACACAATTCCAACAACAATAATATTTACAGAAAAGAATTAGAATTGTCAATTAAATGGTTACTTTCCTCTGAAGATAATTTAATAGGACACAGAAAAAACCTGATTTTATACATTTTTCGTTTATCTATGAAAATATAATAAGTTTGATAATAGCTCAGATTTCTAAGTGGTATTGTGGAAATTAGCAATAAAATCTTTCCTAGCAAATTAACTTCTTATTTCTTGTTTATTTTGAAAAAAAGGGAAACCTCTGCTTAGCAATAGTCAAATACTATTTAAGAAGACATTGTGTAGATGTTTATCATGCATGATTCTTAACAGAATTGTCGAACCGCTATATACAGTGCTCCTTTAAAAAAAAATCAAGAATCTATTTTACAGTTATTTGTTCTTATACTAATTTGAAATTAAAAGATAAGGAAACATTCCTTAAAACATTTTTTTCTAGCAAATTAACTTCTTATATCGTGTTTGGTTTGGAATAAAAAGTAAAACCTATGTCTAATAAGCTGTTATAATTAAGGGAACGAACGTAGGAAAACAGCCAAATCATATTACTTTTCCTGTTAAAAATGTCGTTATTTTTTCAGTAATCAAAGAAACATAAGAACTAACGACGATGAGAGAAAAAGCATATTTTCCGCTCTGTCTGTACTTACTTCAATTTTTTGTCTCTTTTTTGCGGAAAAAAGTAGAAGAAATGTATCTCATTACATATTAAAATCTAAATCGTAGTTATCAAATAAAACATTAAATTAGACAACAAAACTAAGAAAAAAATATCAATATGTGTAATTAACGTGTTTTCAGTTTTAAGGATTTTCGTCTATTTAATCAAAGCATTTTGTTCAGATTCATTTATGTCGTATTTTAATTTGCAATTATTTATTCTAAATATTTAATCAACTTTATTTATTTATTTATTTTATGGAATCAGAAATATGCCGTGCTTAATATAAATGATTCTATTTTATATTATCTTTATTCAATCGCTGAACCATATTATTCTTTTTACACTGATGCATTTGTTTAAGTATAGCGATTATTTTATAAATTATAAATAGATAATTTTTTTACTACAGCATTCCACGCATTTCATTCTTGTTAAATACAATTTTTTCTGATAAATTAAATTTGTAAAGGTTAATAATGGTAGCACTTTTTGGCAAAAACTGAACAAACTTTACTCTTATTAAATTCATGAATTCGAGCAACTAGTAAAATTCATGATTTCGAAATTTAAGCATAACTGCACGGTGATCATAAATTACTTGACCCATTTTAAAGTAAATAAAAAAAAGACTAATAATGTTACAATTGCGCTTTTTTAAATGAGAGAGAAACAAAAGGGTTTTTTTCAGATAGGTAGGAAAAAAATTCGAAACACCAAAATTATACTGTGTGCCAAAAATTATTGAACACATTTCTAAAATTAATTAAAAAACTAATCATATTTCAACTGCGTTTTTTTAAAATGAAAGAGCAAACAAAAAAATTTTTCAGATAAGGTAGTGTACCATGACGGCATTGTAAATTTGCTACAGCGAGAGATTTCCATACACAATGGCTAACGATCAGTAAAAGCCGATGCGCAATTTCTGGTTACATTTTTTAGCTTTTCTTGCATATCTCGAAAAATATTCAGTTTCCGAATTACAATTGATTCAAAAAAATTAAAGAGCGTAAAATTTCCTACATATAAATGATTTTATTTTTCTTCTAACTTTAACGGTTTTGCAGATACTGGCTCTCAAAATTGGGAGATGTGAAATAAATAATTTACGACCGCATAGATCACTGTAACGGCACGTTACCTATCTGAAAAAACTTTTTAAAATGCCCTGTTATTTAAAAAAATAACAGTAGTTGTAATATTAGTAGTTTTTTAATTAATTTTTTAACTGGGTCCAATCTTTTATGACCACCCTGTATATTAAGTGCAAGAAATAATTCTCATAGAAACGAAACAAATGAATGCATTAACTTGATTAATGGATGTAATGATTTTTAATTGGTGGAAACAAACTGAGTGTCCACAAATTGAGGGACGTTTACCTTGTTCTGCATCATTTTTTTAAAATCAGAATTACTCATTTTCCTTTATATGTAGTTAAGAAAGCTGTCTCCTTGCAGTAAATGTTGTCCCGGTCCCAAATAATACTCTGCAGCTTATGAGTTGTCACAAGTATTTTTCTCAACCGAATTTCAGTAAAATATAAAACAACAGTAAGTCTGTGGTTAATTTTAAGGGAAGGTGACAGATATAGTTGCATTGCGGGAAGTAAATTTGTCAAAAAGGGTCTAGATTTTGGAAAAATACTTAGAAATTTATTCTCGGAATCCAAAATTACAGAAACAAGCAATTCCTACTCTTTAATCCCGAGGCGGCTTTCTTCTTCTTGCTCCTTTAAAACCAGGAGTTTTGGGAGGAAACGACATGAATTGGACTCTCCCAACATGGGTGGTCATTTTCCCTACCACACCACCCCCACTATAACCTTCCCTTAAGGCCCTCAGAAATGAGATGTAGTTGGCAAGGATGATTGGACCCCCTACGGCGCTTATCTCCTAAGCAATCTCACCTCCCCTCAAAAGAAGCCAACCGCCTCAGACCGGCCTTCGTCGCTGTTAAGAGGAAATTTTTAGACCGCCCTGGACCGCCTCGCTGGGTATGAGGGGATTAAATTTCGTAATGTCATATGGTATTGATTTTTTTTCGCGTAATGTTATAAATTAATCACAATTTTACGAAATATTTTTAAAAGTTTAATGTGAAAACATTATTTCTAATTCAAATGAGAATTTAATCCAAAGGCTATAATTTCAATCCATGCTACACGAAATGATTCTGACATTCCCTTTTCAATGCCGCTTCTGCATAACATAGGGTTTTTGTCCTTTAATCCCGCAGACAATATACGGGAGCTAATAAAACTAATTATTCAGGAAATTATTCTCACTACGTTCTCTGAAATTTAAAATTCCAAGAGCTAATCTCCTTTCCCCAAAACACAATTTCAGAACCCTTCCTTATTCTCTTTTCATTACCGAGTGACCAGCCTCTCATTTCCTTACCAGATTTTTCGGACCTAACGAATATTACCAGCCATCTAAAACACATTAATGCGGAGAAATTCCTGCTTTCAAAGTATTGGATTTGAGTGAATGCACGTTGTATTCCTGAGGAAGATCGATATACCACAACACAGTGGGACCATTGAATACTTATTCTTACTCTACAGCTAAAATATTTTAAAGATTTATATCATTTTCCATCCGGGCGTTTTCCTCTCCCCATCTAACCCCAGTGGCAAATTGTAGAGAAGTCTCAATGCTTTCATTGAAAGATTAGAGCTTGGAAATTCTGGACTGGATGGAAGTATTTGTATTCCTTTGAGGTGCTACATCCACCTATTTGTCGGGAGAGGGTTGTAAATAGAAGTCTCGCGTGGTTATTAATCCCGAACAAATACACTTTTGAACTATGCCATGGCAAGATGTTTGTTTGAGTAGCTAAAGTTCATAAAGTCCCATGTCATGTTAGAATGAATGTCTGGTGTTAAGGAAATTTAGTTGATGTAGGACCATGACTTCAGGATGAGTTACTGAGTAGCCTTCCATTTTAAAGCAATTTTAAATTTACATAATATTTATTTCTACAAGATTGCAATAAAATAGGCAATTGCTGTATATTTTTAATAACATCCTTGAATTTAAAGTACCTGCAAAACTCCTGATAAAAACCTGAATTACATTTAAGGAAATTAAAATTATTGCGTTTAAGTTTGTTTCTTAAGTGTTGTCTTTTTCATCTGGTCACAATTATAAATTTTGAGGTGTATTCCAAAATAGTCCCCGGGGAGCTTCAAAGCGGGATATTAATATAAAAACAACTAAAAAATATATCTTTCTGAAAAAGATAAATGCTGTACAAACTTCTATACCTCAGAAGAATGTATGACAGTGCACTTATAAGAAAATAATAACGTGATTAATTTAAAGTAAAGCCTTAAACAAAGAATAACAAGTTTATTATTGAAGATAACAGAGCAGTTTGCGACGCTTACAATTTAATTCTGTGTATCTATATCTCTACTAATAATAAAAGAGAGTTTGTGTGTGTCTGTGTTTTTGCGCTCTAAATAGCAGACAACTGGACTTAAAGCTACTAAATTTGGCACGAACATTGTTTGGAGGATGGGAAAGTGCACCTTGGAGACGTTTTTTGAAATTTTAATTAGAATTTTATTTTAACTAAAATATAACTATCTAATATCTATATCCATCTAGTATGCTTAATAACTTTCGAAAATATTACAGCACAAAAATCATTTTTTACACCATCTGAAAGCGCAAAAATTATATTTTCAACATCAATAAAGTTGTCGCACAATGCTTTCTATAAGTTTAATAACCTAATAAAAATATTTTTTGGCATAACATACAACAATACTTTTCATTGTTGCAACGCATTTGAAACCGTATTAATTGTTTTAAACAAATATTTAATTGCGTGTTTCTCTTCCATTGTTTAAAGCTTAGAAAATATCCTTATATTTTACTTTCTTTTATTTGATCAATTTTTCTGTGAAATCTGTAAATGAGAAGAAGTGAAGAGAATGTGTTAAAAATGTTTAAAAAATAAAATTTAATGAATATTTAAATTTTGAAAGCAAAACGTTGGTTTCTCTGGAGATATGAAACGGTGTGGATTTAATTATTGTATGAATTTAATAACCATATTGTGTACTGCCCTTTATTAATTTTAAAAATATTTCACAATTGGTGTTCCATGATTGAGTGACGTCCAAATAAATAAAATCTGTCTGTGAAATTGTTAATCTGACAACCAGTATCAAAAATAAACAAATAATTTTACCCAATCTTTTGTTCTCCAATTTCAGAATTTTCTTTAGACGTATAAGCTAAGAGAAAGACTCACATTTTTATTGTGAGTTTTCAAATGCGAAAACTTTTATGCTGAGATTTTCTACATGATTGATCCGATGTTCTCTATTTGAGCACAAAATGTTTGATAAAACAGTTGCAAATATTTTAATAAATAACTGTTTTAATTAAAAGGACTTCAGGATACACTATAATTTCAGTATTCACTCTTCCATCAGAGGGAACCTGTTGAGGTGAATCGGAGTAATTTTAAGTTCTGTTTATTGGTGACTCTCGAAAATGCTGAATATAACATTCCTTGAAATAATGCAATGTTCTCAATATGAATTCTACATCGTTTCAAGTTTGAATCTGAAATTTATTTCTAGAAGAGGCCAGTCGTATTATAAACTGTTTTGTTGAAAATACAAATGGTAATTCCATGGCTTTTCAGTTCCTGCATATTAAAATGTATTTTCTACCCGAATATAGCATTTCAGGAACCAAAAGGATGAAATTTATCTAAATGAGATGTTTAATAATAATCATATATCAATAAAGGGCTTATTTGTTTCATTCGCAATTTTTTTTTATCTCCACAAATTACTTGATATAAATTCTTCTGACACAATTTGGTATGATATCTATTGTTTAGATATAAGAAAAACATCATACAAAGATTAATAATACACTATGCAATCTTTATTTCTGTGTTAAAATAGTTTTAGAAAATCTTTTTTCTGAACAGTTCTTAATTTTGTCCATTTTTTTTTCAAATTCCTTAAGAAGCTGTAGATAATTATTCGGTATCAAATATTAAGAAATTTATCATAACTAAAAATTATGTATTGCGTAAATTAACATTTAAAAGGAGTATGCAATTGTATCTTATTATTAACATTTTTTTGGAGTAAATGTATTATGTAAAGAATATTTAATATGTCAAATGTGAGCTTAAAAGATTCTGTAATCTCATGACAACACTTCTCTGAGATTACAATGATTTAATCAAGAAATATTTATGATTTCGTTGCTTACTTATATAGTGTAACAATAAACATATGATTACAGAACTCTAGGTATGCACCCTCTGTAAAGCTTGTGATTAAGCTTACATAGTCACCTCCGATAATCAAAACCACATAATAAAAAAATAACACCATATATTTTTAAAATTATCCGACGAAATATGCAAAGGAAGGATAAATTTTGAAAGGTATATATAGAAACTTTTTCCAAAATATTTTACTACCCAAATCGAAGCCTTGTTTAGCATACAAATTACTAAATATTCTCAAAATCTTTTGAATTCAAATATGAGCAAGTGTGATTGAAAAACGTTAATGAATGATTTCAAAGAAAGAAATAACAGTTTTTAAGTTAAATGAATAAGTTTCAGAGCTACTGAGTAAAGCCAAAGTAGAGAAAACAAAGGCAAAACTTTCAACTAATTTCTTATATTCCAATGAAAATAATTTTTAACATTTTTGGCCGTGACAAATACATTTCTGAATCTTTAATCTTAAGAAAAAATTATTAATTTATATTTTCATTTTTGAATAATTTTTGTTCTAAATCAAACTGAAATCTTACATTTGAAAAAATAAAACATTTTTTCTAAGCAATACTTTTTAAATATGCAGAAAAAGTGTTATACTTTTTAAAAAATTATTTTCTATTAAAAGAGTCCTTTTTCTGTTCATTTTATTATTATCTCTCAAAATGTTTTTTTCTGATTCTCCACACTCTGAATCATTATCATTAATATTTTCTTCATCTAAATTCTTCATCGTATTTTAAATCTTCAGTTCTGTGAGATATTTCCGAGGCATTCTATAAAAATCTAAGAAACAAACACGAGGAAAGAAAACTCCATCTGTTATGGATAGCTTAAAATTATCGAATGGAGTATTTTTGTGAGTTTTTGAATTTGCTGTCCCTAAACATCGCCAATAATTTGGAATGCGCTTACAGCTGATAACATTGGCGAAATATATCCCCACCCAACTACGAACAATACAACTCACGGTCATAAATGGGTCGGGGAACTTCTTCCGGGAGAAAGGGGGGGGGGGAGAACTGTCACTCGAATTCTCAGTACAGCAGTTGTACCTTGTCCGAAATAAAAGGGAAAAAAATTCACGGTACAGCATATGTACCATCAATACAGATTTTAATTGCAGTTCGTCGATTACTACTCGCAGATTCAAGTTTTTTAAAAAGTGGAAAAATCATCATCATTTTGTTTCTCTTAGAGAACAATAGGAATTCAACTTCTGCAATGCCGATATTATTCTGAATCTTAACGGTAGCTAACTGGAATTTTTATATAATCTGCACATTATGAAAGAAAAATTATTCAACGTTTCGCTCATGCTTATATATAGTAAATTATTATTTACTACAATTACTTATATTTTCTCTAATATTCTAGGTATTTACTTCAAATTTTAATACATTGCTTCTCTAACGTATTGCCACGTAATCTGTATGATTTGGTTGCAATGTTTGCATGTTATAAGCAAAACACATGCTGAGAATTTTGTGTTTTTTTTAAAGAAACCTTTATATATTCCCGAATATTAGTGCTATTTTTACGAAAATGCATACAAAAATTATGCACATCAAACAACACCATTTATGAAAGTTTCAACTCATTATCAGCTTCCTGAGAAACGGGATGAGTCGCAATCTCTTTTCGTCTTCATCACTTTCTGGTCTTACCTCTAAATGTTCTACTGATAGAACCTTCACTGTAAAATGTGAATTTCGATGATTGTTTGTCCCACGATTCTCCGCAACTGATTGCGAACCATTGTATGCATATTAACTCCAATTTTTTCGCATCTTAAGAATTGTACTTTACTTTTGAACACCAATGTATGCGAACCTGTTGTGTCAAACCATATGTAGGGGACAAACCGTCCTCCCGCTGGTGTGGTGCTGAAGTTTGGAGAGACAATGCCAGCTCAGGTGGCGTCTTCGTCATGTGACCGCGTTCAAAATTAAAAAGATCATCTCAAAACAGCCCATGTGTTGCTTCAAATCGAGACGTCAATATAACTAATCTGAACTAAACCTTAATAATTTTATAATACAGTGATTTCTTCTAGAGCATTGAAAGTTCGTAATGATTAAAGGAATCACAGTTCATTGTTTGTTCTTTAGATCACTTTCAAAATAGGTCACTCAATCGAACAAAAGTATCTTTGAATAATAAGACAAAGGAAACAAAACCTTATTTTGAGTTCATTTTCAGAATCTATATAATTTATCACAACCGCTGCTTTAAAAAAATATTTAACAAGTTTATTTTTCAATCAAATTTTAAAATGACTACAACATACACTAAAAATATATATTAAATTTAATCATATCTTTTCAAATTTAACTTCAAAGAAAAGATATAAAGTATTCAATGAGTAGAAAAGCACATTTGTGTCTCTCTAGTCAACAAATCTCCTTTACAATTGCAGGATATCAAATTCGCCTTATCTCATTCTTTCGTATTTAAGCAAATACTGCTGTTTTTTATTCTTGAAGCATAATGGTATATTTATTTTCTTTATTTAATTTACGCCTCACTTTCAACAAAAGGAGCTTTTTCTCTCTCTGTTTGTACTGAATTATTGCTTTTCTAGTGCTTCTTTTATTTTCAGTGTTTAATGGGATATCTTTGTTTATGACAGGAAAAAAGTGGAGAGATATAAAATAACTACTTTTATGAAATTCTGTAACTTCAAAATGTTAGCTTTAAGTTAATTAAATTAATTAAACACCAAAGAGTTTAGGTAATCGAATTATAACGGAACTCGTGTAGCAATTTTTTTTGTCTCATTAAGTTTTCCTTGTTTTTAATCAGACGTTGTAATGGATAGTTTTTATTATTTTGTTGCTAAAGTGTGATCAGTAAGTAAATTAAACTGGAGGAAGATTTTTCTTGAGATCTAACAGTGGAAAGCAGGTATACCGAGGGATTTCACCGAGGAGGAGATCCAAACAGCCATCCAAACTAATACCACAATAAACAACAACTTAAAAAGTCAATTCAAATTTAAAGGATCCAAGCTGAACTCTCTAAATTGGGTTTTTGAGACCAAAGCTGAAGATTTCCATGCGCTCTCAAAACTCACCAAAATCATAATCCGTTGGGAAATGTTTAAAATTAAAGAATTTTTTCACATCAAGAGGTGTAACTTTTTCCAATCCTTTAGACACACCACAAAGATTGCTACTACAGCACCCTAAGCTGTGGTAGATGAGCGGGATATCAATTAACATCAGTCTGTTCCAGTGAATTTCTCACCTGTGTTAACTGCTTCTTCCATAATACTAGTTTTGGCTCAAACTTTCCAATATCACATTCAATTAGAGATAGATATCGCAACTGTTTAATTAGTGAAATTAAACTGTACAGAAATACACGAGAATATTAATAAAAATCGCAAACAATTCAACAACCGAAACTTTTATCTTGCTCTATATCTTTATTTGGTACTCCATAGTTTATAGGTAACTGTCGTCATGGATAAAGGTTTTGCACAAGTCAACAAATACCTTTGAAAGTAATCAAGCCATAAAAAATTATATGTAAAAATTATGTATTCTATGTATAAAATTATGTTTTTGTTTGGAATCAATGAAGATTCTTTACGCATACCCATCCAAACTACAAACTGGAGATCTTTATCTCTGGAGGCGGGTGTGTGGTAGCGTAAAGTAAATTAAAGTGAAAAGCAGGAATACCTGGATTTTATAAAAAAAATGTATTCCTAGTAATAATAATAATATGTATTGTATTGTGAACGAAATAATTAATCAATTTTCATTATACTACCTGATTTTTCTTAATTATTATGATGCACATTCTGACGTATAGACTAATAGAAATAAACGAGTGTCTTTCAAGCTTTTTTTACATTTTTAAATACAGTCCCTCATTCAGGAACTATTAAGACAATTCTTTAATGATCACTTTTAAGAAATGAAAATTAAGTGCCTTTGAAAGTTATTGAATTGTTGACTTATAGTTATCTACAATCCAAACATTTCTTTCTTTTACTTCGGCTAAATAGGATAAATGTTACTGTCATCCACCATTTCTAAATTCCGTTGATTAGCGATGGAACGGATGTGCTTTAATCTCTTTTAAATCTTCCTTTCAAGAAAAATTTCCAACTGATTTCTTTATTTTTAAAGTCATTTGTAGATGTTTGGGGTGTTAAGCGGTTCTGCCCCTGCGGTTCTGTGTGTGTTCCTATTTCGTTTTGTACAATTCGCTTTGAAATGTCTCATTTCGTCGGTTTCGACGGTCTCTTTCTTATAAAACTGAAACTGTGGGATTAAACAGTATACATTCTGGAGTTTCATATGATACTATTATACTAGTATACATTCTGAAGTTTATATGATACTATTATACCAGTATACATTCTGGAGTTTCATATTATACTTTTGAGAGAATTGTGAATGTGTTTCTAAAATAATATTATAACAATTATAACTGAACCATTTAACGCAAGAATCCAGAGGCTGATGCATTTCAGGCCTCTAATAGTTCTATTAATATTTATATAGGAATAGGAACAGGTTTAAAGCATCGCAGCGAAAAAATTCTGTGGAAAATCTTCCTGGAAATAGCAGTGCCAAGAACGCTTATTGAATCTTGGCCATTTTTAATGAACCATACAAAAATTGAAAATTTAGTAATTCTAATGCCTATTTAAAATGCACTTTTAAGGAAAAATATTACACAGGAAGAGACACAAGAAGTATAGATGTGTCTAAAATGAAAGCTTTTATTGGATCGCTTTGCTTATGAAGACTACACTAAGAACTGTAAATTTCAGTTTTTTGGAATATTAAATTGCTCTAAAATCAGTTTCCATTGCTCTTGCAATGTATTGTATTATAACCAAAACTCTGCAATTTGTTCTGTATCTAAGTATGTATATTAGGGGAAATTAAATTGAGGTGTGTCACACCCCACCTGCAACCTCGGTTGCGTTCGATTCACGCACATTCTCATGGGTTGGTAAAAAATTATGTATTCTGATTTCCTTCCTCAAAAACTGTTGGCTTCGTATTACTTCTGTGCAAATGTACGGATGTTTTAAGAATTTAAGTGTCAGTACTTTGAATGGTTGCTGCTCTGGCTTGCACTTGGTATGACAGCAACTGAATTGACAGATCCTGTGATACAAATCCGATCGTAAGAAAATCCTGTGTGTCACTTGATGCACACAGGGTTTTGCAACCTCTTGTATGCTATAGATATTTAGAGATCTGAATGTCTTTTCATGTGTATTCCTTGTCATGTGATGATGGATGAAATATTGCTTGTCTGTCCCAAAATAACACTCATTAATTTCAAAACTGGAAATTAATGTAACAAATTTATCAACAGCCCACAAAAACAACACATCGATGTCTAATATACCAACATCTGTATGTCAGAGCAAAATTTTCATTTTTATACAATATTATATGCGTAATAAATTTTTAATAGGAAAGCAGATTTAATGCAAGTGCCACTCTTCATAAGTTATTTAAGTTTATAAACGTCTATTAATTGAATAATGGAAAGGCCTATGGCAATCGAAGAGCCCAGAAATTAACAAAGATATATATTTTTTACTGTAGAAGTGTTGATAAAATCCCTAAACTCTTATACAAAAATCTGTCTTTACATTCTTAGTTTACTCCACGTATTCACTCACTTGAATGGTTTTAGTAAAATTGCTTCTGACAGTCAGAAAATCTGCAAAACTCTCCACACAATATGAATTTAACGTGACGCTGAATTCTACTTAACGCGCTTTAAAGTGGCGTTTATAACACCTTTCATGTGCGCCTTTAACTGTAACATTAATTAGATTTGAGATGCTCATAATAAAAGAGTGAATCGCTTCTTTCTTGAGATTTTACGTGTCAGATCTGCTTTGCGAAAGTGCTTAACAGCTCGGAATATAAAACCTAATTCTTTCAGAGCCAGTGTTCAATACCCCTACCCTCCTGAAAGACCCAAACCCATAAAACCGCGTTTATGACGCAAGAAATTAACGGCGCTCGGTAATGGGTGAGACAGAATGATTGTTTAAGCTTTTAAAGGGAGAACTTAAGGGGTAAGAGAAAGTTTTATTTGATAAATTATTTGAATATCGAAATAAACGCTGCTGAGTTTAATACTTGCAATTGCTGGTTATATCTATAATTTAATAACATTATATCTTAATGTGTTCTCAGAGGAATAATTCCGAGAAGAGATTTGAATGAGAAGAGATTTCGGCTGTCAAGAATGTATCGGATACCATCTAAATCTCAGTTCAAACAGAAGACGAGTGTGGAGATTTTACAGGGAGATTTTATAATTTAATTTTATAAATGAAAAAAGAAAATAAAACATTATATTTGCTGATATTTTATTGCCAACTCTGCTCTGTATTCTTAAATGAATTTCTGGTGAATATGTTGCCTTATTGTTTTAGATGCTACTAAGCCTTTGAGTGAAAACATGGTCGGTATTCAAAAATTCCAAGCATTTCGTTTGGTTTCCAATCATCTGTTTTAAAATTTCTTATAACACGCACGAGCTCAGAAGACAAGCATTTATATATATAAACTATGAAATAAAAAACTTTAATATTGTGCTTTTGTTAGATTTAGGTCTTTACAGGCATGTATTAGTATTTTTCGCTTCTATTCTCCGAATCATACAATTTCTCATAAAGCATCAAATGCCTTCTTAACAACATATTTCATCATCTAAAGGTGGAATTTTATAACCACAAGTACAATTCTTAAAATTAGTATTTTGAAACACATATTTCCCCCTCCCTCCACGTATTTCAAAAGAACGTGGAAAAATTTAATATTTCTGGTGGTAGTGATGAGAATCCCAATGTTGAGCTAGGTGATGACATGACCATCATTACCAACAACAGTGTGTAACAATTAGGGTGGGGAAGGCAGGGCAAGTTCTGGGCGCCAGTACCAGAGGGCGCAAAATTGAGGAATCAAATTAGTCACTATAAGAGGAAATAGCTTTTTAGCGTTATAAAGTACGTTTAATTTTTTATTCTCAAGATTCTTAAGAATTAAAGCTGGTTCCAATCAAGTATGGGGAAACATAAAGGATGCAGACCTTTTATAGTCTGGGAACATCGACGCTAGTATTCAAAAACAAATCAGCAAGGTTTACAGTAGAAACATCTAATGACCAATATGATTTGCGTAAAGCCTGTTTAAGTTCTTTCAAAGATTTATGTCTCGGTAGTAGTTGGGGCAATATTGTAACATCCGATCATTTTACCAAGCGTGATAATACAACTACTACCTTTCCAAGGGTGCCTAGAGCCCGCTGGTTTACGGTCTCTAGTCGATCACGGTAGGGTTGTGTCAAATACAGCATTCCTGCTCATACTGATTGGCTGTTTTGGCTTTTCCGAAGCTCATGACAAATACTAGGATTAAATTCCTATTCCAATGTCTTCAACAAAGAATAAAAGCAAGGAAAGATATATTTCACTTGTTTAGTGAAGTGTGAAGGGTCCATTTCAAGTTGTCAATATTATTTAGAGTTTTATGATTAAAGTAATGTATATAATTTTTATTAATATTCGTATTTGTGGGAATTGTTTGCGTATGTTATTTGTATACATTATATCTTAAGTTTTAACCTCTCCATTAGGCACATAGTTCTCCCATCTTTCCCTCCCCTTTTTTTTTTACAAATATTTTTTTCTGATTAAAAATATATCAGTCCGACTAGAGAATAGAAAATATATGAATGCAAAAAAAGCAAACAATATTTTAGGTGCCTATTTTTAATATGTTTACAGATTACACAACACTATAAAAAAATCAAAGTTTTACATAGACTTCTTTAAATGTTAACCATAGGCCCTATTATAACATTTTTGAAAATTGGTTCTTGTTTAGTTTTGTCCCTACTTCTTCCAAAATATTTCCAAACACCTTATTTTCATTGATTTTGTTTTGTTTTTGCCTCCACTGTTGATTTCAACATAGATCTGCCTTTTTTCCTCTCTACTGTAAAGCGGGCATTGTACAACCTGCATTAAAATTTGAAATATATGCGTCCACTTGAAATTTTCGATGTCATCCAGACGTCTCTGCTATCCCTACAGATATTATTTTGTTAGAAAATTGTATAAAACCGTTAGTAGTAGAGAAGTTTAATTACAAAAAAGAATAGTAATTCAAATGAAAAGTATTGCTCGAGACATTTTTCCGACATGATGATCAAGAACATCAACTGCTTCCAAAATTTTAATAAATTTTAAAATATCTTTAAATGTACTTACAATCAGGTTTTACTGTTGAAATTTTTAGATAAATTTTTTTTCATTGTTTCTATTAAATTTTCAGTCATTTGTTTTTCTTTTGTTGAAAAATTAACATATTTCATATAACTTTTCAATCAGAACTTTTACTTCTATTACAAAAAAGTCTTCTCTCTCTGTTTGATTTTAAGCAAAAAGGCAATTTTTTTTTCGAGATTGATTTGATTTCAGTGCGATATTTATTGGGCGTATAAAAGTACTTAGAGATTTTATTTTCTAAAGATATAGATATTTTAACTTGCAATTCATAAGAAAGTTCTCAGTTTTCCTATTTTTAGAGTTAAAATATCTATAGTTATTAATTCAGTTATTCATTCATACGATACAATTAATTAAACATAAAAATTTCTAATCACTTAATAAATACAATTGTAATAACCATCAGAATCATGTTGCTTTTAATGGCCTGCTATATATATACAGGTTGCTCTGAAATTAACCTTTTGAGATATGTTATAGCTTATTGGTGCAACAGTTTTCTTCCTGTGTACACAGAAAGTTTTCTGACACAGAAGAAATTGATACAATAGATCGATATGAACCTGCTGGTCCTGATTTATTTGCCAAATCATATTTGTTCAAAAAAATGATTTATGTATAATAGTTTGGTAGTTGAATTTTAATTTCACCTTCGAACCCTGGCCAAAGTGTTTGGTGGGGGGAGATATGAGGACTGAAGTTTAAAAGGCGGAGGGCGCTATTTTTGATTTGCCTTGGGCGCCATTTTATGCAGGTATGCCGCCGACCATCAAGCAACCTTTTCAGTTCACTGCACTTCATAGAATAACGTAAGTATATTTTTTCATGATAGATACCATAACTTTGTCGCAAGTGCATAAGGCAATGTAGCATAGAAAGACGCGTGATAAATGTGTATATTGTAGTAGACTCATAGATGAAAGGGCAACAGCTGAAAGATATATGTAATATTAAATGTCTGAAGAACAGGCATTAAAAAATCACCAGGTCCCTGAACCCCGGCAGCGTGATATGCGGTGGCAATATCCAGCCATGACAGCAACTGACCTGAAGCATTCGAGGCGAGTACTAACGCAGAGGACAAAGCACGCAGAGAGGGACGAAACGAACCCATGGCAGAAATCTAACAAAGCAGGCCGCCGCTACGATTTCAGAAAGACCGGGAATTGATCAAGAAAGAGATACTGTTCTTCAGATATTTGATGGGCACTCTGTTCTTCTTCTGTTAAATGAAAAATGTCTTTCCTTTATTTTCTCTTTCACGACAAAACATAAATTATTATTTTCGGCAATGTTTTTTTTAGTTTGCTTGCTCACTTATGGCTGTAAGACGCTGTTCTTTTTGTCAAAATGGTTTTTTATGTACATTTTAAAGATATATTATCGAACACTTTGTTGTCGGAAATGCTTGAAATCTTTTTCAGTATATGCACCATAAAACTTTATATTATTCTGATTATTTTTATTAGACTTAAGTTTATAAACACCCACAGCGCTGTTACTATATATAAATCTTGTATTATCTTATTCAATAGAAATATCATAATGATTTGTTTCTTTATAATTAGAGATTTTGATGATGGAAAACTTTTAAAACAGTATAAGCCAATAAAGGTCTTAATAAATAAAGCTTTGTTCTTAACTGGTTCTTAAAGGATTGTGATTTTCCATCCTGTTTTCTTTTTCCAGGTTTTATTATCAAAGACATAATTTGCAATTTTTTGCTGGTTTCTTTTTCGTTTGTCAAGGTAATCTCCATGAAAATATGTAGTACATTTCATTAAAAAAATAAGATTTTTTTTTTTATTTTGAAGAATATATTACTTATAGGTCTTTATTATGTCAGCAATACAAATTGAACGAAGCATGA
>BGPR01001191.1:46845-162474 GCA_013235015.1 Araneus ventricosus | reverse complement strand
TGAAAAATATGCATAAAATCTAATTTTGAGAAAAATCAAATTTTAGTTTTTCCACGCGCTCAAATTATGTATCTAAACTTTAAAAAAAATTCCTAAATATACTGACATCATATTAGCTTGCAAAAAAGGAGTTTAAAAGAATTTTTGACAGGTTTATGTCCCTTTAAATGACAACTTTCGGCTAATTAAACGCCCACTTCCGGTTTTCGGTTTGTTATAAAACAATTAATATCTCATCTTCTAATTAACGTACCGACAAAAGTAAATATGTTTTAGAAAGGTAAATGAATGAACTATCAAAAACATCAAAAATTAAAAAAATGGAATTTTGGTCGAAAATCGACTTTCGAACGTGTTCGTATACGTGTCCACCTGAAATTTTCGATGTCATCAAGACGTTTCATATCCCTATAGATATTATTTTGTTAGAAAATTACAAAACCGTTAATGTAGAGAAGTTTTAAATGTTGTAAAAAAGAATCGTAATTCAATAGAAAGTATTGCTCGAGACATTTTTTTTTCGGCATAGATGATCAAGAATATCAACTGCTTCCAAAATTTTAATAAATTTTAAAAATATTTTAAATATAATTTACAACGGTAGTTTTTACTGTTGAAATTTTACACAATTCCATTTCATTGTTTCATTAAATCTTTCAGTCATTTGTTTTTCTTTTGTTGAAAAAATTATTATATTTCATATAACTTTTCAATCAGAAACTTTACTTTATTCTTAAGCCATGAAGTCTTTCTCTCTCTGTTTGTTTTTAAAAAAAGTTAATTTTTTTTCGGGATTGGATTTATCATGCGATATTTATTAAGTGTATATAAAGTACTTAGGATATTTCCATATTTTCTAAAGCTATAGATATTTTAACTTTGCAATTCTTAAGAAAAGTTCTTAGTTTTCCCTATTTTTAGAGTTAAAATATCTGTAGTTATTAATTCAGGCTATTAATTCATACGATATAAATAATTAAATATAAAATTTCTAATCACTTAATAAACACAATTGTTGTAATAACCATCAAAATCATGTGTTATTTTAACGACTAAAACGTCATGGTATATATATATATATATATATATATATATATATATATATATATATATATTGCCCAGAAATTAAGCTTTTGACATATGTTATAGCTTATTGGTGCAACAGTTTTCTTCCTTTGTGTGTTACTATGAAAGTTTTCTGACATTACGAAATTAATACAATAAATTTGGTATGTGAACCTGCTGGTCCCAACGACGGCTAACTCATATTTGATCAAAAATGTTTTTGTATTATTTTTCCAGTTGAATTTTAATTTCACTCTTCGCACTCTCTGGATAAAGTTTTTGGTAAGGGGGATATGCGGATTGAAATTTTTAAAAAGGCGGAAGGGGCGCTATTTTAGGATTTTCCCTGGGCGCCATTTTATATAGGTACTCCGCTGACCAACAAACAACCTTTCAGTTCATATCGCTTCATAGAATTAAAATAAGACATATTTTCATGATAGATACCATAACTTTGTCACATGTGCATATGTTAATGCAGCATAGATAGACGCGTGAAAAATGTCTATATTGTAGTAAATCATAGATGAAAGGGCAACATCTGAGAGATATATGTAATTATTAAATGTCTGAAGAACAGGCATTAAAAATAGCTAGATCCCTGAACCCTAGCAGTGTGATACATGCGGTCGCAATATTGAGTTTCATGACAGCAACTGAACTGAAGTGTCTGAGGCTGAGTACTTAACGTAGAGGACAAAGCATGCGTAGAGAGGGGACGAAACTAATCCATGGCAGAAATCTAATTAAAAGCGTGTCGCCGCTACGATTTCAGAAAAATACATGACCGGGAAATTTGATCAAGAAAGAGATACTGTTCTTCGTAGATATTTGGATGGGCACTCTGTTCTTCTTCTGTTAAATGAAAATACCTTTCCTTTTGTATTTTCTCTTTCACGAGAAACTTAAATTATTATTTTCGGCAATGTTTTTTGTTTGTTTGCTTAACTTATGGCTGTATGACGCTGTTTTTTTTTTTTGTCAAAAATGGCTTTTTATGTACATTTTAAAAGATATATTAATTCCGAACACTTCGCTGTCGGAAATGCTTCGAAATCTTTTTTAGCATATGCACCATAAAAAACCTTTATGTTATTCTGATTATTTTTAATAGGACTTTAAGTTTATAACAATTTACAGCGCTGTTAACATATATAAATTTTGTATTATTCTATTCATTAGAAATATCATAATGATTTGTTTCTTTATAATTAGAGTTTTTAAGATGATGGCAAAAACTTTTTAAATAGTATAAGCCAATATCGTCTTAATAAATGAAGCTTTGTTCTTAACTTGTTCCAAAGGATTAAGATTTTCCATCCCTGTTTTTCTTTTTCCAGGTTTTTATTATTAAAGACATAATTTGCAATTTTTGCTGATTTCTTTTTCGTTTGTCAAGGCACTCATGAAAATAAGGAGAATTTATTTACATTTGGTTAAAAAATAAGAATTTTTTTTATTTTGAAGAATATGCATTACTTATAGGTCTATTGCTGTCTGTGATGCATAAAGCATAAATGAGTTTTGGCTATTTTTTTCCTCTCGAATAAATTAGTTGCTTATAAGTTATAATAGGTTAACACTTTAATTAGGTAGTATATTTTGTCTTTAATTTTTTTCCGTTTTATTTCAAAATATCATATTTTATTTTACATATAATTTTTATATTACATTCTGTAATTGTTTTTATTATTGGGGAAATGAAAAATCTCTTATTGGTTGCAGTGCATGACATTTCTGCTTTGTTCTTTTTCTAAATAAGGACCTTAACAGTCATCTTCTTTCATTTTCGGAGGTATGAAATACTAAATTTTAAGAATATTCTTTCGTTTCTGTATATTTAGTAACATTATCTTTAAAAACACAATAATTGCTTTTAGATAATCATTGTTATAGTTTTCAGATAGTCATTGAACACAATAATTGTTTTTATAATGTTTTCTCCAATTATTTCAAAAAATTACTCCTTTGTGAAATTCACGAAATATAGCTTTGATTGCGCCAATTATCTAGCTGTTTGAATTTTAGATTTAAAATAATTTGTGAACCGGCGGGATATATTTATGCTCTTTTCCAATTTCTTTCAAGACATAGTGCTTATTTTTTTACAACATTCTCATAAAACTTAAATTTATGTTATAAAATGCATCCTTATTCTGTGTCGTTTCTTTTATTAAAAGGTGGTTAAGCCTTAGCTTTCCGTTGCCCACTATAAAAAACGTTTTTATTTTTAATATCTACAAATGAATCTTTCAAAATTTTCTACAATTAAATCATTAGAATTTCCTTCTCCTCATCCACCGAAATAATTAGCCTTGTTAGGTAGATTCCTTATAAGAAGTCTGCCTATTGTATTGGTTCTCATGACATGACTTCCGGAAAATTTCTGCGGATCTTCAGCGATCATGACCGCCCTAGAACCCAAAAACACCATTCGTTCAAAAGTTTATATATATATACAGTCGACGCTCGTTATAACAACCCTCTGCGCTCCACAGCAAAAGGTCTTTATAACGAGTGGTCGCTCTAGTGGATATAATTAAAAACTGTACGCATACACGCTCAGCAGTTCCATATAAATAGGCGATTTTTAAAGAGATTCCAACTAAATACTCAACTTATTTTTTATCATTGGTATTAAAAATAAAATTTTATTAATTAAAAATATATTTCTAAAACAGATTTTAAAGTAAGAATAAAGGGTATTATATACTTACAAAACATTTATTTTCTAAAGAAAAATCAGAAATGGTTGTTTTTCTGTTCTGCATATGTGCTTTTTGCAAAACATAATTTTCCATTTCAGTTAAAGATGATAAATAATGTTCTGCCTTTCAGAAAAGCATTTTAAAGTTTCAATAGCACTTGAAAATTTTTTTTTTATTCTAGGCTATTCTAATTTCCGCACTGTGGTGAGTGGTAATTCCACTCCCCCCTGTCAAAATTGAACTGTAACGCTGAAGACTCTACATCTACGACCCTTGGCAATATAATAATCAAGGTCATTTAGGTTTAGAAACATGTTCTTTTCGGAAAAATACCGGGAAGAGTGTTCGCTGAATACGGACGTTGTATTGGGATTAGACGACACTGTACGGTCGTTATACCGGAAGTAAAATAAAATAATGCATAGGGAAACACAGTTGGGGATTTTATCAGTGGTCGTTATAATGGAATGATCTTTATAATGTGTGGTCGTTATAACGATCGTCGACTGTATATATATAGATGTGTGTGTGTGTAATGCGCTTGCCCATATCATCAAGTGATCGCGATAACAGGAGTAATTTTGATTTTGTTTTAACCAGCGTGGGATATATTGTAAAGATAGAAAAAATATATCCCAAGTTCGTAGATGGGCTATCCAGCTCAAAGGAGTGGAAATGGTGGAGGTTGAAATTTTCATTTCCCCATAATTCCTTTCCAATTGAAGATAGAAAGAAAATTAAAATTAGGCGAATTATTGCCTTATCATAATGAACAATTTTTGTATTTAAAGTGTTTTGATACCTAAAATTGCTTAGAAGTTATGAGATGAAATGTGATTTTCTGCCTCCCCCTAAATTAAAATTGCATTTTAACCTACGCATGTTATACCTTGTTCGGAAGCTCTCGTCATTTTTAGTCTCTTCCACCCTCTTTCCTTCTTTTAGCTTCAACCATAATGAAAACAGAGGACGAAATGTTCTTTTTCTTATAACTGCAAACAAAAGGAATCTACCTTTGCCTTCCGGCTTGCTGAATGGGATTTTTTCCTCTGTAATCACTCTAGAATACTTTACTCCTCCATTGCATTTTATCCCCCCGTGCTGAAGGGTTAGGATTAATGACAAAATGTGAAAAACGAGAGCGATAACAGTTCACTACCACTGATTTGGTACAGGAAGAAAGTCCTTTTATTATTCTAGGTTTTAAAAGAATAGTTTGAGATTTTACCAAGCCGTAATGTAGATGGTAATAAAAACATTTTTTTTTAATTCAATATGTTTTAACTCTAGTAGAAATCAGTGGGAGTGTTCTCCCCACACCAGTCTGGTATATTTAAATAATACGGCACATTTTGTAATAAGCTTTGTTAAGGAGAGTAAAGTAAAGTGAGTCGAGTGTGGATATTTGACCACTTACCGTTAGTGGATTTGGTAAACAATTCGATACATAAATAAATTTCAGTGTAGACAGCTTTTTCTAAACTGCATATACCTGTCCTGCTGCGTCGTTGAGTTACGCTTTTATAACGAATAGACATACCGACGGACTTCTAATCAGCAAATGAATTTCTTCCAAAATCTGACACAAATGTTTTATTTTGGTGTAATACGGAAAAAATAATCATACTGAAATTCATCGAACTAGCGTATTGTATGTTTCATTTATCGCATACACAAACATCTGAACAGACATAGCGACCGGCACTCATGGATTTTATCCATACATTGATACTTACATGCAATCCTAGTAGTAAAACCGTATACCAAATTTCAACTCTCTGACTCATTTTATATTCTAGCTAACGCACTAGGTAATAGTCACAAGGACAGACAGATAGATTCTCCGTAGTCGGGTTTCGTGAAAAATTTTATAGATACCTGCAGATTTGGTGAAAAGCTTTTGGACAATTACATAATTTAATCCTTGTAATTAGTTGAGTTTTCAGTTAACTTTTTCACATATCTGAAAATATTACTTTATCGGAATCCGGTAAATCTTAAATGAGTTTATTTTAGTTAAATTAACGTCCCGTTTTAAAGCAACACCAAGGCTATTTTGGGATGGAACTCGTAATTTTGAACCACGGTCAGATGACCGGGACGACACCGGAGCTGGCACCACCTCTCCAAGCGTCCACTCCAAACCAACGGGAGGAAGTTTTGCCACTACGTATGATTTAGCGTGCAATGGGCACATACACGGCGGAATCGGGTTTCGAACCTGGAACCCCGCGGCCTCAAAGCCGAGACCTTACTACTAGGCCCTCGTGGCCTGTAAGTTTTAAATTAGAAGACTCATCATTTTTTCAATACGAAGTTTAGTGTCGATGATAATATTTTCACTTTCTACATTTTGTATACGAAAAAGTGAGAAGTACACTTGTCTGTTTAGAGAGTGCAGTTAAATGCTTTAATTAAATTGGTTATGCAACTAACAATATTTTCTTTAGCAATTTGCGATGTTCCAAAAACTATTATTTCAAAACTAAAATTGTGTTGCAGAAAAATGAAAGTAAAGTTACTTATGAAATAGATTGATGCAGAAATGAATTCTTTAAATGCTTTTTTGGGCTGTTGTTATTTAATTGACACAGCTTATGTGCATAATTCGTAGCTTAACATGTTATTTAGTATTATTACATTAAGGGTTTTTCGAAAAAATATACAGAAATACTTTTTTCACGCTATTCAAAAAACATACAAAACTAAGAATGATTATACAATTTATAATATATTTTTATATTATTAAAGAACATTTCAGAAAGTATTTAATTCAAAAACATATAGAACAAGCCAGTTTTCTCGCAATTTTACATTCCGAAATCTTAAGCTACACGTTTTGAAGAGAATGGATTTAGAAATCTGTTTGATAAATAAAACCTTCAGGCATGAACAACAAGATTCTCTAGATAAATTTCTAAGATTACGAAATGTTATTTGAGAGCAAATCTGTCTGGATTGATTTTTCTGATTTCTAGGATCATGTTTCGCTATTGGGGAGAGTGCATTTGAAATATGAGAATAGCTTTCCCTGTCCTTCACTTATTTCACGAGTTGATTCTGAACTAAGTTATTACTGACACCCAAAACAGCAAGGGCAAATTCCACTCTTACAATTGACAGCAGAAGCTTTGTTGGTGATTCTACAATCTGGAGAAATAAATTTCAAACTCAACTACAGAAAATAGAATTGTCTTTGGTTTTGATACAAAATTGAATTTAATTTTATCTTCAGTTTCTTGGGTGAATCCTTTGTAGTTACAGAAAAATGACAGGGGATGGTTTTGAACTGAATAGCGATCGTAGAAAATAGCTAAATTCTAAATTTTTTAAACAATCTGAAGCATTATTAGCTGTGAAAATATTAATGGGTGCTTTTTTTCTGAATATGTACATCAAATGTTTTCCATTTATTAAATTTTAAAGCCATACTTTTTTACAAAATAGACATTTAGAAATTTATTTATTGATATGCTATGGAATATAATATATATCATAATCCTAATTTTCTATGATACTTTCATTGGTGAATATATATTAAAGTGAATGTTTATTTCTTGAAAAATTTTATCTTTCAAATAAAATATCATACTTATTATTTCCATTAATATTAATTTTGTTTTTTTATTTATTTTTAAAGAACAGTACACCTATTTTGACTTTTGGTTCAATTTTAACATACTGAATGTCGTGGATAATACATACATCAATACAAAACCGGTAACGTTGCTGAATTTTATTTAATAAATTATATCATTTTCAAAATCAGCAATATTTTGTAGCAAAGTATTTTTAACATCAAATTGTGATGAATAATTTAGTCCTGCTGTTTTAGTAGCCTTAAAACCGTTCCTTTTATAGTGTATATGAATGAAAAACGTATTTGTCCACATAATCTATACATCTAATTACGGAAAGCCTTACGTAGTACTTTCTTATTTCTCTTATACAATACGCAATCGATTCTAACATTGAAATGTTATGTCGCCTTTTAATTCTGTTTCATGAACGCGTCTGACGGAATGGGTGGTGGACTGAAGCCTGCTAATAAGAAAATTTATAATTCATGTAATTTGTTGAGGTTGTGAATTGCATTTGTGAGCAAATTCACTATGCAGTAGATTTAATTTGTTTTAATCCATGTGTATTTTCTACAACTTCTCAAAATTTGTCTTCAAATTAACCCTCTAAGCGTTTCAGACGTATTTTTTCGTTTCTCATATTGAGTTCAGAAGCAGGTACTCATGTCCATATGTATAATTTCTTAAACTACCATGGATGAAACATTCTTAAGATTTCAGAGACTTGACTAAATGTAATAAAGATCAAATTATTCAATTTAAAAGCAAATTTTTAAGACTTGAAAGCTAGTACATCAAAATAGCTAACCTCTCAGAGGGTTAAATTCTCCTTACGTATTTCATATTTGTGTTTAGTTCATTAGTGTTCGTATCTAAGTTGTATTACAAATTAAAATTAAATATCTAATTATTCGGTTTACTTTAGATGTGTATTGTATACAAGATATCGTCCAATTTAAACCATTTTGCTTTCTTATATAATATTACACATTTATTGTTAATTTCTACAGGTACGTTCTTTATAGGAAAATGATTTTTTTCGCTTCCTTAAAAAACAAATACAAATCGAATATTTACATCTAACTTAATTAAAATTGCCGACAATTATTCTTCGTTATAAACTTGCATTGTCCAGGTATTTCAAATAAATTTTTTTCTGCAATAAATTGTTTAATTTGCTCACATATTCGGTAAAATGTTATCATATTTTTTGTTCAGGTAGCCGATTCAATATTTAAAAGGAAATGATAATGTTAACAAACAAGACGTTTAATGAGACTCGCACGAGTCATTAAATTTTAAAGTAATGAAGAATTTATGAGAAGGAATCTTCAGATAAATGCGAATATATTTTAATTGTTGTAAACAGATATTTTTCACCATCTGAAGCTGCAAAACTGGGCTTACTTCTTAATAAAATTAAAGTTCTTTAGTGGCAAAATCTGAGGACATAGTAAAGGACGTAAGTGAATAATTGTTTTTTCGTTTTAAGTTAAAATATTTATATTTGGTTTAGATTTTAAATATTTATATTTGTTGTCATTGAGGAAAAGTGGCAGGAACGCCGCTAAATTGGGAGATTGCAGAATAATTAATAAATGGACCATTTTAAGCAACAAAAAATTCAAGTACGATAAAAGACAAATAAGATAAATTATAATACGAGTCTTGATGAACCTCATAACTTTAAACTGTTTTCAGATGAGAAGAACTTCGAGGTATAATTAATAAATGCGCTAATCTAGACTAAAAGATGACGAATCTTCATGAACCTCATAAGTTTAAACCATTGTCAGATTAAAAGAACATATCTCAGACTACAAGCTACTCATATATGAGTATTACACTATCCTCCGGACATATTTTGCAGGAACCATACCTATATGAATGGTATAGCTCTACTTCTGGATGTTTACCTGTCTTCGATTAGCAGGAGGCAACTCCAGTTTGGCAAACAAGAACAGAAAACATAAAATAAAAGTCATTGCGATATTATTAAAAAAAGCATTCTTTTAACAACAAATAAATTTTTGCAGGATTAACTATCTAATTGTATAATGTTTCAATCTACAGTGCTTAAACAGACAAATGAATAAAATGTAAGCAAATGATAATTAAAGCGAATTATTTGTACCCCAATATTAAATCCAACATTTTTTTCATAAGTAAAATATTGTATAAAATAAAAGCATTTAGAATGTATTTTTACCAAACAACATCTAAAAAATTGACGAAAAAGAAACTCAGTATTCAGTACAATTAATTTCAGAATAAGTGTAATACATTTTGTAGCTTTCTAGGAACCTGCGGAACCTTCCTTTTTAAATCTCTAGAAAGGTGGGTCAGAAAAAGAAAATTTATTTTCTGAATATCTGCATTTAAAGAATGAAAATAATTAAATATTCGCATTCGGCGTGAGTATTTAGAGTATTTGGTTAATTTTCAGCTATTTTGCTATATAGGAAGGCTTTTGCTATTTTACGAAAATCGATTTATCGAGAGATTCAAAATAGGATGAAAACCAATGTGTGATATGAGCTATTAACTCAATGGTCTTTGGGATGTCTAGGAACAAAGGATTAACCTCGAATTTACCTTTATGAATATTGATTTGGTCACAAGAAGCATCATAACACATGCAGTCGCATTCAGTCAATTAAATTCAAGTAGGAGCAGCATTGAGCATATTCCCGTGGAATATCTTTGCACGAGGCAGAAGCAGTTCTCTGATCTGAGTGGAAAATTATCCACTTGTATTCCCGATTAGTCAAAAGGCGGCGGCAGGATCAAAAGGTTAAAACAAAATGTAAATGCCTAAAATTAAAGCCGCAATTCATCCTGTGTGAAACAAGTTTACAGTATTGACCAAAGGATTTCGTGGAGACTTAAATCTATAAGAAAATTTGAATGTCTTCGCTTGCTGACATATGAAAAAGAAATTCGTAATAACAGCCTAGTCTGGGGTTCTATAGAAACAACACAACTGCGGCAAATGTACTGAAATTGTCTTGTACAGACAAGAAAAGGAAAACGAGCCATCTAGTATTATTCAGCCACTATCCATCTATATTGAAACAAAAGATGCTATTTTAAAGGAAATAACATATACTAAAAGATTCCATGATAAAGACTTACATAAAGATATACATATGTTTAATTGCACTAATATCGAAATTCCCACTGACTAAATTCTTTTTTGCTGTCATAAATAAAATTTCCCAGGATATAAATTTTGATTGATATACCATGACTATGGCGGAAGAAATTTGACAGTTTGTGCTCTCGACATGAAAGTGGTTGTCTCCACATATAGATAGTAAAGCTCTGTACTTGAGTGTAAATGACGTTGATAGATTTTTTTAAAATATATTTCGCGCTTTAAACGCTTTCTAGAAATCATGTTCAACAATTTACAAGAAATAAAAACTTGGTGCTTTAAAATGTTCTGTAGAACTGAAATTTTCTCCATAAAATTGATTTTGTCCTCCAGAAATTATGATGTTCAGAAGCTCTGAAATTTTGTATAATTTGCAGTTTCGCCTCAACCAATTTTGAATACAAAGCGTTAAGATTTTAATAATGAAGAAGTATTTATATAAATATTTTTGTATGAGTGGAGGTAGTGGAATAAAAGAGATCAAAGACATGTTTGGATAAAATATTAGTATTAAAATTAATAGCTTGCTGATTTATTTTGATTTGCCCTTTATTCTCTTCCTTTTTGGCTTCTTTGTCAGTCAATGATATTTGTATTATCTAAATATTTATATATTTAAGGATTTATTGGAGTACTTCGCCATCTTAGCACAAAATATTAAAATATAATAAATGTAAATTAGCTTCACAACGTGCTTTATTGGAATCTTAGTGTTTTGTAAATTTGAAAAAAATCGCCGTTTTCAAATACTATATACTTAGAAGCTACATATCTGCTTATTTCAAAAGCTGAACTTAACTAACTTCGCTTATTAAATACATTTCCTCAAAAAATACGATTTCATCCGATTTTGCAAGCATACGATACCGAATTAGTTATTGAAAAGATATAAAGACTTAATCGTTTTTTAATTTGATTGCAGCCATTGTTGCAGTATTATTGTGTAACTACAATAGCGTGAGGTTCTTAAGTCGTACCCCCTTAGGACAAAAGCAGATTTTATTAAATAAAGGATTAAGTTTTGCCTTATTCACGATTTCTATGAATTTTGCAGTTGTTTATTGCAAGAAAGTTCAAAATACACGTATTATGTCGAATGAAATAATAGAACCTTAAAGTAATAAAATTGGTACGACTAAGGAAACCGTTTCTTAAGTCGTACCACCTATGTTCTAAGTCGTACTTTGGAACCAAATGATGCAGAAACACCTCGTAATACTATTCTTTGAGTAAACTATTTGGTCTTAGTTAATCCTCGGTCAGCCCTTTCGGTTTTCCAGATTCATTATGTTTATTTAGTTCAGAAGGTGACATCGCAGTTTCGGTTTAGGAATATTATACTTTCGTTGAAGCCCATCACCATTGGGTGATTTTCATAACGTCTCGTCCATATCTTCTTGTCTTTAAGAATTA
This sequence comes from Araneus ventricosus, assembly GCA_013235015.1. Classification (NCBI taxonomy): domain Eukaryota; kingdom Metazoa; phylum Arthropoda; class Arachnida; order Araneae; family Araneidae; genus Araneus; species Araneus ventricosus. Next base: position 150,550 of record BGPR01001191.1, on the reverse strand, counting down.
TCGGTACGTTTTGCCACGTTTATGGACCTTGCCTAAAATTGGAAAAAAGCACATTTCACATTACATATTTAAAAAAACAATATTTTCTTCCTATAAATGATATGTATCTTTAGATGTGCTAGAGGTCCTTACGGCGTAACTGATAAGATTTAAGCCTCGTTTGTGGTAGGACTTAAGTAAATGCAAGTTTAAAATTTTAGGTATGCATCGAAAAAGAATGAATTGCACCAGAGCGCTATTACTGCATAAAAGCAACTATTCAAAGAGCACAGAATAATAGCCTAAGAAACAATAACATGTTATTAATAATATCATTGTTCTGCGTCTTACGAAAAATGCACGAAAACTATAAGAAAACTACCGAAAACTTATTTTTCTTCGAGATTAGGATGTAACGCATCGAAGCTCCGTTCTAAATAATGAAATCAATATCACCGATGCTAGTAGTCATCGCATTGCCGTCAGCGTTGCTGGTTTAACGAAAACAAAGTCAGAATGAAATAGGTACGACTTCAGTAACCTTACCCTACTTTGTTCGGAAAGACTACGGGTACTTTAATATAGCAAGTACTGATGAAACTTCTTTTAAATTCCTGACCTTAATCCATTGAAATTGTTTTTTCTTGCTTTTCATTTTAAATCTTTTTTTACTTACATTAATCAACACACTTGGCATTTTGTTTATTTCACCATATATTTTGAAGTAATCAGAACATTACTGCGAATATTAGTTCTGTGAAAGTACTCAAAAGAATTTAGGAATTTAAGCTTCCTTATAATGGAAACACTCAAGAAGATTTAAAAGGAGATTTCCCGAAAGACCCAACCTCATCGTAGAAGACCTGTTGTTTCATCAGAATTCGGATTCACGGAAACAAGTACAATAGTTTCATTCGCATGAATTCAAGGAAAGCTGTTTTGTTAATTTCTGGTGCATGACGAAAAACAAACTGATACTGTAAATTCGAAACAGAAGAAAATAAATTTTATAACAATACTACAAACGGTATTGAGAATCAGGATCAGAAGTGTGTGACATATTCAACAAATCGATTTTTCCGAGGGACATTTAATATGGGATTGAGAAACTGTCGAACATATAAAAGTGTTTTCGCTTCTCTGAAGGGTATAATAACGTTAGTGTGAGTGTTCTGTCCGCATTACCAATGACGGGAAGCACCTCCAACGAGAGGGGTTGGTGCATAGGCCTGTGATGTGTATTTAGTATATAACAACAGTACCCCTGTTATTATTTCCACGGCATGGTGATTCAACACCTATCTCCCTAGACAGGGCAGGTTTATCTTTCATGGAGAGTTAACCAGTCGAAGAACACGACGAAATTTTGTAGAAATATCGTTATATCTTCTGTAAATGCATAATACTCTTTTATTCTTCCAAATAAATCCTTCAATTCGAAGAATTAATTTCTTGAGATGTCTAGCTCGATCTCTCTCGATCCTATGAAAAGAAAGTGGGAAAGACGGTTGAAATAAACCCAAAGACATGTAAAATATGTCCTAGAAAAGAAAAGTGCAAAATTTCAAAGTGAAGTCTGTCAAAAACTTGTTTATTCACCATGTCGAGGTGTCGTTTGCAAAGACTGGATTTTTTACTCTAACTTTTCTCTTTGTGAAAATGCAGTAAATCTTATCCGAATTTCTTAATTCTATTTTTAAAATATTTTTATGCATATCTCTTGATTTTCCAACGAGAGAGTTTAGGTTGATAAGATTTAATCAGAAATTTAAAAATATATATACAAGTGTATCTTTCCTTTGTTTCAAATCTTAGACTATATATATATACGAATTAAAAAAATAATTTCATTATATAAGTCATACATTTGCTTTTTACATTTAATTAATAAATATAGTATGTAAAATTTTCATTGTTTTTAAAAAACACTTTTTTGGTTTTCGTATACATTATTATAAGCTAATGGCACAGTTGCGCCAGTAACTCTCAGAAATATCACGAGAAAAAGAGGGTATGTATGCCATTACGTTCTGTTCCATAAATTCCCACCAAGAAATGCCATCAACTAAACTTAAAATATTCAGAATAATGCCATCATTAACCTCTCAAAAATTTAAAACTCTCAGAGTAAATCTCATTTTCCAACAACACACATTCAGGGTCCTTCCTGAATCACCTTTCATTAATGGGTGACAACCCCCTCATTTCATTACCAAATAATACCGACTTTATGAATGTTACCAAGCATTTGAAACAAATTCATGCAGCAAAATTCCTGCTTTCTAGGTATCAGGTTTGAGTGAAAGCGAGCGCTGCATTCTTTGACAGGATCGATGCGCCTGAATTCAGTGGATCCATTGAATTTTTACCTTTACCCTGGAGTTACCATGTTTCGAAGATTCATATTATTTTCCATCCGGCTCCCTTTCTGTTGCTACCTGTAAATTCTACAGAATTCTAGAGAATCACCACCCGTAGCTTGAAAGATTAGAACTCGAAGAGTTACACTCTGCTGGTTTAAATTGAAATATTTGAAGTGCTTCGGGCATCTACATCCGCCTAATTGTCGGAAGGGGGAGTTTTATATGGGTCACGGGTGGTCATTAATCCTGGACAAATACACTTTTGAAGTAAACCATGGGAAGATGGTTGTTTGAGTAGCGAAAGATCGTTATACTGCACGACACAGCAGAATAAATTATTGGTGGTGAGCTAGTATGGAATATATAGGGAAACTATTTTGGTAATTTAGGATTATTTAGTGCAAAGGAAATATTAAAAAAGAATAATGTCTATTTATTTAAGATTATAATATCAGCATGGGTATTTTGAAAAACCTGAATATATTTTTAAAAATAACTTCTTTAAATTTGGATCTTCAGACTTGATAATGATGAAAAAGGTTTTGAATAAATCAAATATCCTGTATATGACAATGAAACACTAAACGAAATCGAGATAAATTGAAAATAATCTCTTTTTACCTCTTATTTTTACTTTTTTATACGTCTTTACATTTTTGTACTTTATTTTTATGTATTGTTTCTGTATACTTTTAATTTGTAAGTGTTTGGAATTTTTAAATTTTCAAAATAAGTATTTAAGGAAACAACATGTAATGTACATGATATTTATAAACGGTAGAGCACCATTTATTCATCTTTCAATGACTGGATTAAAACGTCGTATAAATGAAATTTCGTATAACCTAAATTTGAATAAACAGCTTCTAAAAATTTTTAAATGTAACATTGATAAAGTTATTTTACGACGGTAGAAGTATATTTCTACATAGAATTGAAAACAATTAAATTTTAAAATTAAACTTTTATCATAAATTTGGAAAGCAAGGAAACTACCCGATATGCCCAAGTTTTTTACATTCATTAAAGAAGAAAAAAGCACTTGATTTTTCAATAAACTGAAAAATTAATTAACATTTTTAAAGTAAAATTTCTTAAAATATTTCATAACAGAAATTAATGAAAATAAAATATGAATTTTGGATTGTTAAAAATCAAAAATCACATTTTTTTTATTTTGCTTTGAAATTTTTTCTGTTGTGTTTTCCTAATTGTCTTATATGATTCCATACATTAGGAAGAGAAATTACATATGTTTAACTGTGATATCATAATTTTTAAGACTGCTCACATTTTCTTTTCTTTCTTAAGGATTTCAGTGTCTATTGTTGCAACATGTGTATCAACATTCAGTCTTTAATTAGAGCTTCTTTTTTTACTGGTTTTACTAACAGTTTTGAATATGAAAAAAACAATTAAATACAGAAACCGAAACCGCCTAATTCCCTATATTCCTATATTTCTTTTTTTTAAAAAAATCTTTATTTCTGTGTGATGATAAAAATAATTGTAATACCTACGAGAACATTTTCACAAAATCGCCGAATTGTTTTTCTTTTTACAAAATTTAAATCGGAAAATCATAACCCATTGACGTCGTGATTATAGAAAACTTAAAAAGTCCACAACTGAAAACATTTTTTGAACATGTACTTAGATACAACATAACAGGAAATAACCACGGAAAGATAAACGTACTTCTTGTGAAAAATATTGTCCCATTAGCATGGAATGAAGTCAAATCTAAAACAATAAAGAATTTTGTCATTAAATAAGGGTTGCAAGATCTAAAACTCGGTGGGTGCGTTTGAGTGAAAAAAGTGTATGGGGGATTTATAGACATCTAAAAGTACCCCGGAGTATAGGAAATGGAAAACAAAGTTTTAAAATTTAATTACAAAAATAGTTAGCTTTTCCGGACAGTTTTTTATCATTCCTAATTTTAAGCAGCTAAAATGAAATAAAAAATTTTTGGTAAGGTGTGCCCCCCGGGTCCCCACTACTGAGAATATGTTAATAATAGTTGACAGTGCTTAGGAAAACACTATAGCCAGTTTATTGACGGAAGAGTAAAAGCCGCAGACAATATTCTTCCACCTAGTGAAATATTCCTGCAATTATCTTAATGCAGTTTGAAAATAACTACCATATTTTTACAGAATATTTCTGCTTCAACACAATGACCTCTTTTAAACTATAGCGAACTAATCTTCACTCTTCATTCTGAAATAATCTTCATCTGATTCACTCTGAGGTGAATGCTGTGACAACCAGATTCTATTAAAGAACTGCTTAACTACACGATAACTAATTCATCTTCCCAAGAGAAAGCACATTAGTATCAGCATAGGTGATCACTTACCATGGATGGTTTGACCACAAGGGTCCCCCCTTAGCCAACAGGCAAAACTAGCAACTATCTTGTAATTTAACCCTCTCGCATAGAGCAAGGCGGTCCGGGGAGGTCTAGCAATTTCGACTTAGCATCGGCGAAAGCCGGTCTGAGATGGTTGGCTTCTTTTGAGAGGGGTGAGGTTCTAAGATCGCTTAGGAGATAAGCGCGGTAGAGGGTCCAGTCAACCTTGCCCACCAAAGCCCATTTTTGTGCACTTTAAACGAACGTATAGTACGGGGTGGAAGATGGGGTAAATGAACACCCTGAATGGGAGAGTCTATTTCATGTCGTATTCTACCAGAACGTTTCGGTGTAAAAAGGCTAGGAGAAAAAAGTTGCCTCGGAATTAAAGAATTAAGGTTCATCAGAAACCTTCAAAAGTTTTCAGAATGAAAAAAAAACGCTCACTACGGGGCCTTATTTGATGACAATGTTCTCAAAACAAGTGTAAATGTACTTTTTTCCATTGATAACTACTTAAACAGCTGAAAACAGTCTAGATAATTTCAAAATCGGTTCTATTTTCACTCTAACATATGTCGCACTGATCCATGACAGCGACTGAACAAAGACGTTCTGTCCAACCATCTGACCAGTGGTCACTAAGGGGTACGGGGTAGTCTAAACTCGGGGGTAGGCAGGGAACATTGATAGCAGTTTTGTTCTCCTCAATTTGAGGCATTTTAAGACATTCGGTTTCGAATTCACGTGAATGGAATCTCATTAATGATCACTTATTTTACTTTCGCGGACACTACTTCTTTTTATGTAGATTCCTTATAGAAAGCGTACCTATTTTTATTATTTCTAGTTTTGAGCCGCTAAAATAAAATTAAAAATTTTATTTTTCCCTCAAAAAAGTGGGACCACTGCCAAAAACTAGATGAATGTGATATCAACGATGAAAATGATGTAAATGAAATTTTGATAATGGATGAAGATAATTGAAATCTCCTGAGAGCAGAAATTGCTATAGTGATATCACTATTGTATCTGAACACTGGGGTATTGTATGAGAACTGACACCAAAATTATGCCTTCGGAATGATTCCCAATTGGTGAATTAATAGAAGACATTATATAGTGCTAATTTAAACGTTGATGAAGAAGAAGTGAAGTATTGATTACACCTGTCTTTAAATACTCAGTGAACCCCATTTCAAAATTTCGAACTAATTTTGACTGTCAAAACACTAATGAAAAAGTATTTAATGAACTGAATTGGATTCATAATGCTGCTAAGACAATCAGCACATCAGACGATGATTATGTTTTTTAATGAAAAGCCTACCCGCATGCACATCAATCTTATAAATAAATGTGATTAATAAGTATGCAAAATATGCAATAAAATTATGAATTTAGTCGGATGAATTATTTATGGATTCTAATTTGAACTCCAGAATTGCCATGCATAGACTACCTAGATTTAATATGAGATAATTCAAGTATTCGAGCTGGTGTCGTGAGGGGAAAAAAGTTAGCATTCTTCTAAGTATTTGAAATGCGTAATAATTTTTCAGTTATTCAACGCATAAACATTAGTTCGGAAAAAAAAGATTAATGAAAAACTTGTAGTTTTTCTACATATTTAAGCTGCTTATTATCCTTTCTTTTACATGTTGAAAAAACATATAATACGACACTTACGCCGTATGTTTACACTAGTGGCTGTCTTTGAGGCTGGACGAACGTCAATTTGGAACAAAAACTATAGTCGGAAATGGAAGTGTAAACATGGAATTAATATTTTGCACAAGCATATACCATAAATAATGTTCTAATATCATAGTACACATAGAGGTAGTACTTCGATTTAAAAGTCCTGTTTTAGAATTTGTTTATTTTATGAAGATATTCTTCATAATAAAGGGGAGCATTTTGATGATTTTTTTCCACCATAAGAGTTTTATTCCTTTGAGCGGTCATTCAATCCTCGGAATTCCATAATTTATTCTTCGAATGGTTTAATGTAACCATACCTACAACATTATTTTTTTATTTCTTTAAACATTTTAAGCAGCATTAATCAACAAGAAATTAATATGTTCATACTTTTTTATTTTTTTCTGAATTAAAAATAATAGAGTTCCCAATTTTTTAATCTTCAATTAAATTTAAATGTGGTGTTTATAATCTTTCAAATTTTAAATTAAACTAAATGTTTTTAAATTCAGATCCACCAACACAATACAATTTTCTAAAAAATCCAATAAAAAGTCTTTTTATCAACAAATCTTGGTTACAAGTGTAGAACATGAGATTTACTTTATGTGTCTCCTGTGTATTCATATGAATTTTTTTCACGCAACAAACAGTAAATTTATTTTCCTTATTTAATGTGCGTCTCATTCTTAACAAGATACCATCTTTCATTTTCTAACTTCCTCTTTTAAATTCTAACTTAATTTCTTTTTTTTTTCTTTGCTGTGTTAGCGAAATTATTTCTCTTTCTTGGGCTATTTCATTTTGTTGTGGCACGGAATCTTTTCTTTTGCTTCAGGAACAAAACATTTTGAAAGTTATAAAATAATTATTTTATTGTTAAAAATGGTATTAACTAAACAATAAAATTATAAATTAATATAGTTTGAGTTTAACATTCCTAAGCGGCCAAGATTTTGGAATTTCGGAAATATTTTAGATTTTAGTTTACTCTTATTTTGCTAAGCCTTTGCACAAAAATAGGATATTTTGTTTAACTGAAGTTAATGCTTTTCTTTGCATATATAAGAATATATACATTATTTTAATTATAAATTTTAATTGTGTAATTTCATAACATAATTATAGCTATTTCATCTGTCAATTTTTCGTCTTTCAGGATCGTTCTCAAGGCTTCTATTTAGAGCAAGTTCAGTAAAAATTACAAAATATTAAGAAATATCAACAAATCCATCCGGCCAAAATAAAAAAAAAATGTTTCGGATAAAATATACAGCTTAATGTAAATAAAAGTCAATTTCTATATACTTGTAAGCATGTATGTTCCACATCTCCTCCTACACCACTAAACCGATTTCAACCAAACTTTGCACACTTATTAATTCAGACATGGCAAAGATACCTGTGAACTTTTCAAAGTGAGAACGTTAATTGAACAGTCAGTTAATTTGAAATTCACCGAAACAGTTTGTATGCAGTAAGTTAGAAGCAAATTGTCCCACAAATTTTTTTTATCATCTTAAAAGTTCAAAATGTAACATTTTCAATGATATCAATTTTATATGTGTGAAATTTTTCCTCATTTTTTATTAATTTTTCAAAATTTAATAAAAAATTGATTGCATTTGGACGATTTTGAAATAAATCAAATTTATAGATACTCCATTGCTAGGCAACGGTTAGACTTAACCTTTAATTTTAGACTAATTAACCTTTATTTTCTGATATTTTTGTTTATTTTTATAAATATTTCATATCAGAAGAGAAAGATCACTGTGAATTTTTAAAAAGCCCCAAAAGTTAATTAAAATTTTAGTTAATTAAAAATTAAGCAAGATTTTTGCGTTTTCCGAGATATTTTTCGAAAAAATTATCTCACAAAAACTATTTTACACCATATCGAAGTTTTTTAAAAATTAGTTTTTCAATGTCATAAGTTCCATTTCCAATTAATTCGCTGTCCTCATTTTAATAATTTTCCCAAAATTAAATTGTGTATAAAATTCACGATTTAAAAAAATATTTTTCTATTAGTGAAGAACAAGAACATACGAAAAAACTTGCTAGAAAGCCTTAAGAGAATTCTAGCAGAAGACTAAAAGAAGAGTTTAATAGCTGGAGATTCATAATTCATACAGGAATAACTACTGATCTGGTTTTCTTAACACTTTTTATTAATGAAAAATTTACTAACTAATTAAATGTCTGAAATGTCTCATTCGCTTAAAAACATTCTTATACTGCAAGATTTATGAACAAAATTTGAAGTACTTATGTAACAAATATTATTAACTTATGGACAAAATTATATATCGACGGTTTCCAAAAATCTCTCGTTCAATTAATATTCTCCTTTTAATAGAAAAACGTTTCAGAAGATAAAAGAAATTTGAGTATTATGATTTTTTAAACAAAAGTAGTTTCTACATCGAAAATACTAGATGTGAAAGTATTTTGATTCCGAGCAACACCGGACATAACATATAGTATGTTTAATAAATCCTTATGGATATTTAAAATCAGTAAATAGGGAGAGCGATATCAAGCTACGTAAATAAATCTCTTGTGTTTGCATATTGAAGTAATGAAAAAATATTTTCAGTGGTATAGCTTCTAAGTAACGGAATATGAAGAAAAATGTTCAGAAACTGAATAGCCATTTTGTTCGCATGGTTGTAGATTCAAGGAAACGGAAGATATTTAATTGAAAATCTCCATGATTCGAAATCCGTTTTATTTATCTAACTCGATCATTAATCTTTCACTGTAAAACCGTTATTTCAGATTGCTCCCGAGCGTTTCGATTTCAATTACGCCTGACGAGATTGGAATATTTTACTTGAAAGAAATAGCAGTCGTTTCCATTAAATGAAAGCAAAAATGTATAAAACAAAATAAATGAATCATTTTGTGACTATCTAATTTCAATTGCGTTTGCTGGAAATTTGAATTTCTGTTTGAATTTTCTCCCTCTAAGATTTTATTAAGCTCAACAAAGTCACTTTCTAAAATATAAATCGTTATCAACTAGAGTTCAAACGAAAACTGATTTTGGTTATAAGATGGAAAGAGTTTTCTACTACTGAAAATATAAGGTTCAAAACGCCGATATTTGTTACTGTGATGAATATGGTTTGAACATTTATACAATGATGAATAAAACAACAGAGCTTGAAAGATGACTGTCAAACCTTAAGAATTTTGAAACAGAATATTTATCAACATTGTAACTGAAAGTAAATAATAAATTAGCTCAAAAGCTAATAATAATAAATTAAAAAATATAACTAATTTTATTAAATATAACTGAACAAATCCACTTATATTTTTTGATAATTATAAGCCCTGCGATGCAAACTGTAAGAATCTATTTCGTGAAGCTTCACGAATTATATTAGAATGTCATATTTTATCTTCGATGTAGTTTTGAAGTCCTGTTATTAAATATTTTAACTAAAATGTTAATATTATATGGGTTAAAATGCTACGTTGAATGTCAAGGATATAAATTTTGATTATTATACTACAAATCAGAATCATTACTCCATAATTCATCAATTCAATTTCTAATTTTCGCACTTTTGAAAGTAAAATCTGCACATATTTCAAAATATAAAAAAGACATATGACCTATATCCGACCTAGCATTTTCATCATATTCTTACATATGTGTCATTTCTGCCGGATCATAAATGGCGCATAAAGACATTATAACGCTTATGCACTTAATGACGACACATTTAAGGTGAAGTTAAAATGCAAATATAACGTAAGAGTTACAAAAATATATTGGACAAGCAATAATTACATTAAAGATTAAAAAATAGAGGCCTCAAAACTGAATATCAAATGGGGTAAGAGATAGCTTTCAATAATTCGAAATATTTTTTCTTACTACTGAACTATCTAACAAGGCTTATGGTACAAAGGTTTTTCTGCCATTAAACTTTGCATTGTAATCAATCCGCACCAATTTCATAGAGGTAGTTATGATTTATCTTTAAAAATATCGTCTTCAGAGTCAAGTGGAGTGCTATAAATGGGTTTTTTGATATTTTCCTATAAATATGTCGAAACGTGGCATATCAAGCTATCGTTGGGACCAATCTGTGGATCTACTTCACCCAATCCATTGGTGCGGGAAAATGAAACCCAAAGAGTATATTTTATTCCGACTAAAATTAGCTAGCACTCTTAGATAGTGAAACCGCTTATTTTCTTCTTTTAAGTTTCAAACGAAAAACTATATTTAGTTTAAATCTTTCCATTGCAGAAGAGTAAGAAAAAAAAATATTTAGAATTAATGAGAGGTCTCTCTTACACCTTTTGATATATACGGATCAATTTTGTTTTTAAAATCATTTCAAAGACTTTTCAATGCATTCTCAAATACACACAATTTTTAATACACTCCCAATGATATTATTACATATATCTCAAAAATAAACACCTCCAATAATAATTAAATAAATAATTGATAGCAAGAGAAAAAATTTCATAATTTTAGTTAAGAAAATCAAAAGTTGATTTTTTTCTGTTAACAGGCATTTCATAATTCGAGTTATTACAATGCGTTTAAAATGTTTAGTAGTAAGCATATATAATTAGTATATATAATTAATATAGTATATATAATTAGTAGTAAGCATTTTTAGAACAATACCGTGCTTGGACAATAATGGCTAACGATTCCAGTACTTCCCGCAACTGTCAGAATATTAAATTCGTTTCCAATAATTTGGAGTTATAAAAGTTTGATGTTTGTGGCATAATTTATGTAAAAGCCATACAAAGTTTGTAACTGTTTTAGAGTCATCGGTATAAAAACGCAAGGAATTTATTCTAATGTATTATACGAATCAGCGGATAGTGTATTATGTGAATGTATAATTCTAATGTATTAAGCGAATCAACGAATAAAATTTTAATGGTAGTGGCAAATTAAAACGCCTCACCAGGGTTTTGTTACAACTTAAAGATAAAAACTTAAAGATAAAGTTGCATTAGCAAAAGCAGTGATTCAATTGAAGTTCCTAGTACAATGGAAATTGGGTATCCTTAAAAACACAGGCTCAAGGACTAGATTGAAACAACTACTGGACTTTATTATAGACAACGACTTCTTAATTAATGGACCCTCATCATCTCTGTAAACAGATATTTGTGAGAGAGAAGCATAACATTCATTTTTTTTTCTTTTTATATATAAATACTTTATAGGTCATCCAAATGTATCACAAGTTTTACAAACGGATATTTCCTGTAAATAGCATTATATTTCTCTTAACCTCCAAATGATTCGAGAATTATCATATTATGTATGTATTGTAAATAGCCCATTAACTTTTTACTTAATCACGACAATTATATTACTTCATCTTGTCAATTACCCCAGCAGTAAAATACTTAATAGTGTTGCATTTAACAGTTTCTATCTTTCAGTACAACTAACCAAGTATACAACGAACGCAGGTTTGTAATGAAAAATTATTTCAGGCAGTTGATAACAGAAACTTCTTTATTATATGCAAATATTACCTCATATTTCATCGATTGGTATCGTATTTGTAAGTAACATTTCAATTTTTTCAAATGCACTTGGTTACTCAAAATGAATGTTTTGTGAGGCACTCCCAGTATAACATATGAAACTATTCTGTCTGAATGTTATTAACATTGCTGTGAATAATTTTTAGCCATAATTAACCTTATTATTCGAGGAACGGGAAAAGGTATGTAATTCCCAACAGGTTTATTATCTCCATTTAGCCTCTCTTTGGAAGGGGCATTAGAGCATAATCTCAATAATCATCGATGTAACGGAGTACCGGAATAACTGTTTTAATCAAAATAGTAATTATTTGAAATAATAATGCAACTTTAACATTTGTTAAAGTGTAATTGTCATAATTAGTATTCAAAATCTTTTCCATCAATGTTCAGTTAATGCCGACAACAAGCATCAGCGAATGCAGGTTTGTAAAAGAAAATTATTGTGTGCAATTGTTAACAGAAACTATTCTATATATGTAAATACTACCTTATATTTCATCGATTGGCATCATATTTTGTAATACATATCTCAACTTGTTTTTCAAATGCACTTGGTCTCCCATAAGATATATGTTCTTTGAGACACTTCCAGTATAACCTCTACAAATGTTCGGTCTGAATGATATCACCATTGCTGTAACCATCAAACGATTATTAACAATAATAATACTTTAGTTATCGAGGAAATGGGATAGGCCTGTTATCCCCAATTGGTCTGTTATCTCCTATTAGCCTCCCCTTGGTAAGGGGCATTGACCTCTTTCCTATACATAGAGTATAATCTCAACAATTGGTGTTTAATGATCTTATCAAAATGGTACCAACCAATTTTCACCCAATTGCAATAACATTGAAATAATAATACAAATTCCAGTAATTGTAAAAATGTTAATGTCACAACTAGCATTTAGAAATCTTTCTCTATCAGTGCTCTTTTAATGCCGATAACATGCATCATGTATACATATAATCAAGAACGGGTCTCAATTCTGTCGGAGACCCGCATCTAGACACAGCTTTGTACCCCATCTGTTTAAAAAATAATCTTTTATTGTAATACCTAATAGTTACTTTGATTGTTGTAATAATGCTTTCTAAATAAAGTCGTTCGGGGGACGGCTTTCTGGTGCGGGGCCCTGTGTTCCCCGTGGGGCGGGGTAGGTTGATCGCTTTTTTCTACGGGCAGCCACCTAAACTGCGAAAAGAGATCACACGATCTCAAAAGCGGGGCTGTCCGTAGTGTGAAGAAGAAGTCCAAACCAATGTAAACTATTTTCACCAGCAATATTTATCCAGTTTAAATTTATGTCTTATTCGTGATAAAATAAAAGTAACGTGTTTTTATTGGTCATTACTGTATTTATTAGTCAAATTCATGAAATCGAAAGCGTTAAATCAAAGACGCTCTATTATAAATGCAAAGCCTCCTAAAATGTGCATAAATTAATGGTTGAATAAAACAATCATTGTCAGGAGACCTGGCATTTGCATAATTATGCGTACCTTTCTACATCTGCAGGAAACATGTATATAAAAGATATACTAAACATAAACAGTTGATATATGATATACAAACATTCCAGGGAAGATAAATAGTATTAGAATAATAATATGAGTACTTTAAATTGGGCGAATCTTGTTTTCATGTTACAAATGAAACTCATTATTTTGTAACTGTGTATTGCACACTTAGTCTTTTAAAAAAGGCGTGTGAAGACATTCAATATTCTAGTAAGTCGAAGGTGAAAGGGCAACTCCTGAGAGATATATATCCAATGAATAGACGTCTCGAGATCAAGCATTCTAAATCCGTTACGGCCTTGAATTCTTCGCAGTGTGATTTATGCAGTCACAATATCCAATTTCATTACTGCAACTCAGCAGAAGTATCTAGGCCCAAGTACTTTAATGCAGAGGTCAAAGTATGCGAAGAGAGGGGAGGAAACTAATTCCTGACAGAAATCTAATTAAAATCGTGTCGCCATCGCAATTGCAGAAAAATACATGACGGTAAAATTTGATCAAAGAAGAGGGGCCCTTCTCAGGAGAGTTTTGGATGGCTGCTCTGTTCTTGTTCTTCTAAATGAAAATGCCCCCCCCCTTCTCAGAGTACTTTTTTTTACTTTCTTTCTATTTTTTTTTTCATTATCAGCAGACATAAATTACGAATTCTACAGATTTTTCCGATTGTCTTCCGGGGTACTCAACTTTTAAATGGGCTTGATAAGAATCTCTGAATCCTTGTGTATTAAATAACATATAATAATTAAAGGAACTGTTGTTGTTTGAAATGCTTCGAATTTATTATTCTCAATCATTTATACTCAAGGGAGTGTATTTATTATGGTTGCTTACCTTAATTATTTACTTTAATAAGTATTTACAAAATCATTAAATCTTTTATTTTTCTCTTCGAAATGCCATAAAAGAAATATATGTTTTATTTTCAGATGTGTGAGATTATAATTGAAACTTTTAGAATGAATATCTCTGAGTCTGTAGAATTAATGTCTCTGTCTTTCGAATGATTTGAGACTTTTAGAATCAGTTGAGACTTTTAGAATGAAAGCTTTGCTTCACCTTTCACCAAACTTGAATGATTTTTTAATTCAAAACCTTTTTCTATTTTTGGTTATCAAAATTTATGAACTATCATATATACTTGATTTTTTGTTTGCTTCATAAGTTCAATCCAAAATTTGTAGACAATGTTTTATAATTAAAAATGTGGTGAAGGCTCTAATACTTTTCTAAAATGACAACAGAAAACAATCTTAAAAATTTCTTTTGCTCTTTATTATTATTGTTTTATTTTATTTTGCTTGAATGCATATAAATGTTTCTTTTGCCTCATTTAACTTGTTTATTACAATATTTCATGAATTAGTTTCTATTATAATTTTTAATTATATTATTTGTGTACTGGAGCAAATCATAAGGCCTAAATCTATAGTTTCTTTTCGAATGCTTATTTGAATTTGTTCCAAAGGACTATTCACCTGTATTCTTTATATTCAGCAGCTATAGATTATGATTTATGTAGATTTTTTTCTCCGTCCACTAATTACATTTCCTTTATGATTATATGATAAATATATCTCTTTTTATATATGTAATATGGACATTTACTGCCCTTACATATATAACTGAAAGGAATATTCCAAATGATTCTTCTATTGTGCATTCAACAGGAGAGATTTCTGGTTTTTAGGTGCATTTATTAGTTTTATATTAATAGGCTCCTTAACATTATTATGCGCAATGAAAAGTATATTTAGCCTTTTAATTTCTTGTTCAAAATTAAGTAATGTCGACTTAAGTTCGATTTGTAAGAAATATTGTAAAATAATATTATTTTTATTTATTTTTAAATGTATTAATATATTTTATGGTAGATACATACACACATATACATTATTTGGATGCATATTCTCTATTAAAATGAGATAAATAGACAGAAATGACTGTTTTCTACATTTCAGTTATTTTTTATACTTGATTTCTCCTTTTGTACATTTAGTGATGAATAGGATTTTATTTAATTCATTTTTTATCTGAGTCTTTACCCTGAAAGGCCTAATATACCCCTAATTTCACAAACGTAACATCGTTTCACCCTCATAATCACCGTTAAAGGAACATTTTCTTTTTTAGATCATCTGATAAGTTGCAGACACGAAAGTGAAAAAAATATTTTATCATTTTTCTATTTGTTTACAAATGTTGTAAATTATTTTGGTTAATTTTATTTTAGTAATTTGTTGTCATTTATTGTAACAATCAGCTGGGCTAATCCTTCAAGTATCATACTGCATTTTCAATATTTATCTTCGCTTTGTTCTCCTTATTAACCTTACGTTAGCCACGTGGAATTTGGTTACACGGTTAGGAACGTGTGGTACATATGTCCCCCGCTTTCTCTAACTTTTTTTACAAATATTTTTAGACAAAAAATTTATCATTTGCAAATTAAAGAATAAAAATCTAAGAAATGAAAAAAGAGCAAAATTGACCACTATCAAATCTGTGACAATTGAACTCTTTTGCTATTAATCGCCTGTTCCAAGTCAACGATTGCCATCGCTTATAAACACAGGCATAAGAAAGCTGCATAATGTTTGTTAATTTAACAACAATTTCCCATCCCATTGAATTTTTGCAAATATAAGTGAATAGAAGTGTTTTCAGAAACCATGATATTTGCCGATATAAAGCACCCTAATCAGTTCTAGAATTTGGAATTCTATGATTTTCAGGTATAAGTAGAACAACAGTCCATTATCCACACCAACATTAATTATTATTTATTGTCTACAAATACTCTTTAAAAATAATAAAAAATGATCATTTAACAGATTTCTGTTTCTAAACCTGATCGAAATAAATAACTTTAAAATGGCGCCAAATCCCGTTTCCACTGTTTATTGTGTTTGAGAATCCTTGATCACCCATAACATTACTCGTATACTAAATCTCGAGTGAGTTTAAACATCTACATCAGATATGGAAATTTAAAAAAATTCAAGCAGGAATACAAAAAAAATTCAGCAGGTGGAGGGAAAGAGAGGCATCCTAACATTAGAAGGCATCCTCAAAGAAAAGGTGAGGCGTTTTACATTAACGAGATAGTTAAAATAAAAGGATGCATGATACATCTTTATTAAAGGGGAAGTGTAGAGAATCTGGGTCAAGGAAAAGACAGTAATCATCCGAAAAAGGAATAGCTAATTTCATAGATGAAATAGAAATGGCAAGATCAACAAAACAACATGCATTGATGATCTCACTGGACATAAAAGGTGCTTTTGACCGCCTGGAATAAAATTCAGTTGAATACAGTCTAAATAATATTAATTTCCACTCCAATACAAAAGAAACCTTAATAGAAATACTTTCAGGCAGGCAAGTAGCCCCCTCAAGGACCAGCTACACTCCCACAACATCGGGACTGCCCCCACAGGGCTCGTGCACGGGTCCGGCATTTTGGAATCTTGTGGCGAACGAAGTGCTAAATGAATCGTGGTTAGAAGGAGTTCATCTGCAAGCCTTCGCAGATGACTTCATCTTCCTTTAAAAGCACCAACAAAGGCTGAAGTTAAATCTCTTGCAAATGGAGCCCTAAATCAATTTACATCCTGTACTGCAGAACATAATCTGGAAATTTCAGCAGATAAATCAAACTACATGCATTTCAACAAAAATATAAACGGTCCTCGCTGGTCAGCAGGAATAATATGGGAAGGAAATCTTCTGAAAAGGAAATCAAGAATCAAATATCTAGGGGTCTTTATTGACGATAAACTAAATTTCATCAAACATCTGACTGAGTTAAAAAAATAAATGTAAACCTTTATCAAAAAATAAAAAGTATCACCTCGTCAAACTGGGGTCTGAATAAAAATATCAGAAGGAAAATCTATTTTACAGTTATAGAAAGAATCTTACTTTACGGAGCACCGGCATGAGCAAATAATATTACCTCAAGGCAACAATGGCTTCTAAATTCTATACAGAGAAGATTCCTTCTCAACATCACTGGAGCGTATTCTATCACTCCAACAGCAGCTCTACAAGTGATCGAAGGCATTACTCCCCTGAATATCACAGCTCAAATAGGGTCCATTCTCGTTAGAGTAGGTCGCCTTCGCAGGGACTGCAAATGGGCAGGCTCAAGCTTTTAATATCAGGAATTTCAACAACCAAATCCTCCTATTATCATTCATCCAGTTAATTTTGATTTAGAGGATAGGGTCTCAATAATCTCTGACCTGCATCCCCCAGCTGAGGCTATTTACGCAGACGGTTCACATCTAGAAGGCTAAACAGGTTGCTCTCTTCGTATCATTCAAAACAATTTCCAAATTCATCAGTGGACGGCAAAACTAGGCCCACATAATACAGCATTTCAAGCTGAAACCTTAGCAATAAAAGAGGCTATAAATTGGGCTAATTCTAAGGGAATATCAACATCAATCTGGAATAACAGCGAAACGGCACTCAGAGCAATTTCTTCTTTCAAAAGTTCTAACCCACTAATCCAAGAAACACAACAAGAACTTCCTTCAGAACCCATCAGTGCAACTTAACTGGATTAAGGCGCATGTTGGTTTCCTCGGTAACGAAGCAGCAGACAACCTAGCCAAACAAGTTACTAAAGAAGGGACTCACCTCCATCTTCAGGCCCAGAAATATCATCTGAAAAAATATGCTCAGGAACCTCTCTCTAAATAAATGGCAATAAGACTGGGATTCAGGCGACACTGGGAGAGCAATTTTTAATATACTCCCTAAAGTCACTCTAACCCCAGCTTCATGTTCAAAAGAATCCATCCTCTTCTCTACAGGCCAAGGTCCTTTTCCAGGTTATCTCTATAGAATCCGGCTTCATCATTCAGATATCTACGCATGAGGGGAAAATTGCGACCCTTTCCATTACACAACCTCTTGTCACATGACGTTGTCTTATCATTTTACAAAACCAAGTGCAGAAAATATTCAACTTTGGTGGAAAAGTGTACTTTTAAATAAACTGTCAAGAATAAATATAACTAAACTCATATCTTTAGTCATTGAAAATGAGAACCTCATAAAACAGTCACCGGACGCAACCAATTGATCCGACTCCGATTCAGATTTCTCTCCTTCACCAAGACCTCAGACTTATGAATTAAGACCCTCTAGAGGTTGAATTCCTAGGACCCTGAACTGACATCCTACAAGTATGTAGATGCAGCTAACTTTTGGGACATGTCTTAAAATTGTTTTTGCTTCGCTAGTCTTTCTTTTCATATGTAAACACCCATTTTTTAACGTTTTTATAATTTTCACATGTTTTTCGTCGATGTTAAAACACTGTATGTAAACTTTTTTCTGTTGTTGTTATTCAATAAAGTTTCTACGCACACTCATCCAAACTGCAAACTGGAGATTTTTATCTCTGGAATCAGGGGTGTGTCATAGTGTAAAATTTATTCCATTATTAAGGATAATTTAGGTTAGTTTTCAGTACGTAAAGGAATTATAATTTACTATTATCCATGGCCAGAATTAAAGAGGTAAAGCGCGAACGGCGCTCTGTTGTTAGCAGCTCACATGCTTGAATCAAAAAGGGCAGATAGGAATGCGCAGAAAGTTTAAGTACCCAGAGAAGGGAATTTCCCTGGAAAGATTCGTGACTCCAAATGAAAGTCGTAGTGCGCTTATTACGATGGAAGTAAAAGTAATTAAAAGTGAGGTGTCGTTAAAAATGATTTAAGAAATTTAAAAATTTAAAATATCACATGCATGTATATTATTATTACGGACATCTAAATCCAAATCTCAATATATTTCATTCTAATGAAAAATTAGGTTTCGACGTATCCCTAGCTCTTTTGTAAATTCTATGTAATGTAAAATACTTTTATTATTATTTTCATTATTTCCGCAAAGGTATTTGAGTAAATCGGAGAAAGAATTTCTAAACAATTGTGGAAATCAAACATAATTTTCCTAATTGTAAGACTAAACACGTATATGCATTCCTAAAATTTTAACTACCAATACTGAAGTCAATAGAAAGCAGTTCTAATATGAGTTTCTATTATGTACAACGCAATTTCATAGATAAATTGCTAAGACTACGAATGTTATTGGAGACCAAATCTGTCTTGAATTATTATTTTCCTTCTTAGGATCGTGTCTTAGAACTGGGGAAAGTATATTTGAAATATGAGAATGACTTTCTCTTACCATCAATTATTTCAGTAGTTGTCTCGAAATTTTTATTGACATAAACCACAGAAAAGTTGAATTCCACTCTTTGAAATCCTCAAGAATATATTTGGTGGTGATTCGGAAATACAGGAAAATAAATTTCGAATATAGAAAATAAAAAAAAATGCTTTCAGACAAAAGTTGGTACAAATTTTTTTCCAATATTTTGTAGAATTCTATGTATAGAAATTAAAAATAAAAATAAAAAATAACTCACTTGAATGCAATCAACAGTTACAGCTAACATTAGAAAATTGTGAGCTTGCAATTCAAATTATATTAATTTTATAAAAGTTGAAAAATGTTTATTGTTTCCTGCACATACGTAAAAATTTTCGTTTTTCATGAAAAAACGTAATTTATTCTTAACGAAACTGATTTTTCAGAATTTTATTCATTCGAGAAATGCCTTTTAAGTTTATATTCCACATGTTATGCTATTTTTAACATAATATAAACTCACGGAAACATTTTAGAATGGAAATCCTTAAATAAATCTAATGAATATGAATATTTCCTCTAAAAGGAAGAACTATATCTTCTATTATCTCTCATATCACTTTAAGAGAAAGAAAGTCACGAGAAAAAGAATAAAAATTCAAAAATTGTTAATGTTGCTTAAATTTGTATTGAATTAGTCTGATTTTTTTGAAAATAATCCAATACTTTTCATTTAAATTGCATATTAATTGAAGACTATATTTTAAAATTATGTATGATGTTATTAAAGAAACTGAAAACAATAGTATTTCTCTAATGTAATTTCTCTCTTCAGGTATTTTCTGTTAATAAAACGTTTCCGACGCACCTGAAAAAAATTATTTTTTTATAGTTGTGTTTATTTGTGGCTTTTAATTCTTTAGTCATCCTTTACTTCATCACATAACGATTTGGCTTAATTTCCAATGCCTCCAAAATTTAAAAAATTGGAATGTGAAGTTTTCATTCATAGATGGATGCCAGACCAGGTGTAAAAAGTGAATGAAAATCGAGATTAAACAGCACAACCGGGTTCTCAATTAATAAATAAATGCCCTGTAATTTTATGATAGTCTTCATATATATATTTACCTAATATTTGGAATTTAGTTTATGTTTATATCATAGAACAAATGGCGTATAGTTATACAGTGAACTTCACCGTGCCAATTTTATTTTGAATGGAATACCGCATTCTATAAAAGATAAAAGGAAATTACTTTAAAGTGCAGAATAAGACTACGCCCAGTCAGATGTTAGAGGCATGTGTAGTTACGTTTGTCATATAATCGAAATATCACTGGAGTGAAATCCATATTGTTAGCCTTATATTATATATACTTAAAGATGAGGATCTAGAAGAAGCACTTAATGATTAACATTATTTTAATAAACATTTCATGTGGTTTTATTATCTTCTATCCTTGATGATTTTATCTCAGTTTCTTAATTGGGTATGGTAATTCCCTATTAAGTTTATAATTTGCAAAATGTTGTAAATATGTTTATTAAACGTGTTGGAATTGCAGAGCGTGTTAGCAGTTCATGGTGGAGTCAAAATTTTTTTAAAAAAATCATTAATCTATTTAAAAAATTAAAAATAGAATAAAACTCAACTTGATTTAAATAAAAAAACATCAGTATGAAGCACACCTCAGATATAAAGGTGTGTCATCTGAAGAGAATAACATGCATCACTCCAATTCTGAGATATATATTTATACAGCAAATTTGCATAAACATATATATTTCCATTTTTGGAATTACATCATAATACAAGCGAACCAATCATGAATTGAAGTGCAAGTCTGCTCCTCTGGTTTGCAACTCAACCCGACAGACTTGCTTGAGGGCGGTTTCTGTTTACATTTTTGCCTGAATTCTTTGAGGCAAGTTTAATCAAAAGGGTAACTGTAAGTTGTGAAGAAGAAAGTAAAGTTTCATCCAACGATAAGTAACTTATTTATAAATAAAAATAATAATTATACATTATTATATTTATTTAAACGTTTGGAACGTATAACCTTTTGTAAATAATTATTAACCCTCAAACGAACTAACATTTTTTTCGGAATAAACATTTATTTTAGTTAAAATTAAATATAAAAAATAATTTATTTAAACCTCTGATTCCTGGGACCATTGAAATAAAGGGACCTCAAAATACGGGAACTTCCGAGTTCCTCTATCAAAGATAAGGGAAATTCACTTTCCATCTCAAAAATCACAATGACAGCTGGCATTGTTCGAATTGTTATAAAACTCCCCTCTTCCCCAAACACAACTGTGCGAGCCACTCTAACGAAGAAAGCAAGCGCCGCATGTGTAAAATCAATCACATTTAACGAAAGGGAATGGAAATTTCAGAGTGGCATTCGGACGGCTATCGCCTTTTGCTGGGACGGTTCGTATTTATACAGTTAAGCACAAAAAGACCTAATATTATATGAATAAATATATAAAATTGGTCTTTCGAAAATTAACTTATTTCAACAAATTGAAATGTCTCTACACAGGACGATGGTTAAAAACGGGTTACACTAAACTCATTTATCTACTCAGTAACTTCTGATGGATGAATAATATATTAACGATATCAGCATATTGAGTCTCTCCAGTATCATTCCAGCCCGTATCAAAGTAAACAAATAAATACAAGAAAATTGATTAGGTTCATAAAGCTGCATTTTTTAGCATTTTAAAATGGTAAATACTTTTTTCTATAGACATAATACTCCACGATATAAACGACTTCCGATATTTATATTAAAAATGATTTTTCACTCTTTAACTGTTTTCCTTCAAATGGCGTCGAAAAAAGTTTCTCGACATCTCTTCCTCCTTTTCTTTTCCTCCAGAAAACTTTGTTCCGTTCAAGAAGATGGAAAATAGGAAAGGAAAGAATTATTAATACATAATATCTTATAAGAAATTCAGTTAAAATAATTGTTCAACAAAAATTATAATGAAGTTTTTAAATAGTTTTACATGTAAATTTTAAAGATTTCGAAAAAATTTCGAAGATAAAACATTTAATCTATTTTGCGTAAAAATATTAAAGAATCTGGAAGAACAAGGTGTAGCGAAATATTTTTTTATCACTTTTGCCAATAAACATTAAAAAAATTGAAAAGTAAAGGGTGGACTACAACAGTTATGTCATATGAGAAGCGCATTTGGTAGTAATGCACAGAAAGGGAGACCCTACTTAAAAGGAGCAATGTACTCTAAAAGAAATTAGCGGCAATGCATACATTAGATATTTAAAGCGAAATAATTTACTAAGTTTGAATTGTTTCATGTTTGTATGTATGTAAGATTGGAATTTTGTGATCGATTTTTCACTCACTTCTTAATGTACTAGAGTTCTGAAATTTTGTATATTTATTGGGTCTTGATGACAATGCAATATTTTGTAAATTTAGAGCTCTCAATTATCAATTTTTTAAAATAAAATCGCAAAATTACATTTGCACTCGGTAGGTTTCAGTGGCGCCATCTATAGTATTTTTGAGAAATAAAATACACAGTAATTTAAATGTTTGAATAAAAATAAGTATATCCTATTATAGATATTTTTAAAGAAATTATTACTGGAATTAATTCAAGAAAAATTGATTTATGTTCGTATTGGTCAGAATTTTGTGATGGATTTTTCACTCATTGCTTATTGTATTATATATCTGAAATTCTGTATATTCATTGGGTCTCGATGACAATATTTCAATAATTTTAGAGCTCTGTTCAATAAAATAATTGTTGGAATTAGTTCCTGAGAAATTGATTCTCAGATCCCAAAATATTTATAATGCTGAATTATGACATAAATTAAAGACTAAAAACTAGAAAATAATAAATATCAGCTATCATAAATATAGTTGGATAATTAGAAGTGTGTGTACCAAATTTCATCAAAATCGCTCAAGCCGCCGAAATCGCCAAGCATGTCAATCGATTTATTAGTAACTTGTATTTTGGAGACTTTGCTCCACCCTAATCCGAGGGATTAGGGTAGGTCTTATTTACCCCGACAATACTTCAAGGCACATAGTGGGGAACATGTGCACCATGTTTCATCCAAATCGCCAAGCATTTCAATCGGCCTATTTGTTATATGTATTTTGCATACTTTGCTCCACCCTACCCTGAAGGACTGGTTACTGCTTCTTTACCACTTCAGTGCTTCAAGTTGGCTAATGATAAACCTATGTACCAAGATTGATTGAAATCGCCAAGCATGTCAATCGGCCTATTAGTAACATGTATTTTGGAGCATACTATACTTTAGACACACACAGAACTACTCTTTGCCTCACCCTACCCTGAGGGAATGGATTAGAGCTTATTAGCTCCTTGCGTACTTCAAGGCGGCTAATAAGAAACCCGTGCTCAAAGTTTCTTTAAAATATTGGATTATTCATTCGGAAGTGATGCTGAAACAAATATATATACATACATACGTTGAGTTTTATATATATAGAGATTAATAATTGAAAATAATATAGTAGAAATAGTATACTGGTAATCAAACTAATGTATTTCTCTATGGCAAATATTGTATTAATTAGTCACTCACAAAATAATTCTGAAAAAGAACAAGTAATTACTAATTTAATGAAAAAATTGAACAATATATTTTATATAATCATTAATTAAATAAAATATATTTGTGCATATTCTATATTAAATATTTTTTTATTATACTGACAAAACTTTCTTTGGAATTCAGAGAAATAACTATTTGTTTGAAAAATTTCCCAAAGAAAGAAAATTGAGATTTATGTTTAAATATAGGTTGGATGAAAGAAATTGAGTGCCATAATTCAATTTCGGGTTATTTTGTTTGGCGTTTAAAATTTCACTAAGAGATTATTTAAAATATTCATAAAAAAGGCAGTTGAAAACAACTTACAAAATTAGAATATATTTTATACTATGGTGTAATTACTAGCAGGGCAGGAACGAGGGGATTTGGAAAGATTCTTGTGCACAAGGCCCACTCGCCGCGAAATGATTTTGAGAAACGAAAATGAATTACATTGATTTATTTATTTAAAGAAAAAAAAATTGCCAACAAGTTTTCCCAATATTACAAACATTATAATAATTCTTTTAAAAGTATTTCAATTGTATCCAAATTTTGCTCCTGTTCTAAAATTATAATGATTTTTTCAATTACCGTCGCATCTGAAGGAAGATTTTTCTCATGATAAAAAGTAATAAAAAATCAATTGAGGTCTAACATTAGTCAGCGTGATTGATTTGCTTAGCCATTTTATCTATTGAATCACCATTATCTAAAATACTATATCATGAGTTTAGGAATAAATCCTGCTATAAAACATCTAAGGAAATGAAACAAAAATCATATATTGTACAATTATTCTAATAAGTCGTTTAGCAAATTTTATTTTTGAAGTAATTATTTTTGTTATTTGATTTATTAACGATTTTTTTGTGTGATTGAAATATTAACATTATAAAATAATTTAATTATTTATAATTTTCCTGTAATGCTTTAGTTCATATTAAACTAAATTACCCGATGTAATAAATAGAAAAAATCGGTAAATTATTATGTACCAAATATTTTCCAAGGCCCCGCTTTTGTTTGGGTCGGCCCTGGTTACTAGACTAGATTAGATAAAAACAAATGTTTTTGAAGCAATTCCGTCTGCACGCATCTAATTTAAATTTTTTGTAAGCAACTAATACATTGTTTCGTTGAATATATGCCAACTTTATTATTTTTTTAAAAAATGTCATCCATTTCTTCATATACTACTTAGCAAAAACTGTTTTTCAAATTTATTGTTTAAGTGTTGAAGGTGTGCTTAATTTATCATACTTTTATGGTAAAGAAATTAATCTATACAAAATTCAAAGAATTAATCTAAATCGAAATATTTCCATCATTAATTATAATTTTTATAGAAAGAACGAATCTATTTTATTGAAAAATGGAAAAAATTAATCAATTTAGTACTGCAATAAGATAAAACTCTATGTAATCTTGCCTTTTCACAATAAAACTTTAGAAAAGAATCAGAATTTACTTGTCTTCGATAACGGAAATCGTATATTTTCACCCTTTGAATTTAGGTATATTTCCAAATACCTGTCTCAGACGGTTTTTCTACTACAATGTTCTAAATATTATCATCAAAATTATTCTAAAAATCCGAAAATAAAATTATTATTTTTAAGCTATCCTAATTAAAAACTCTCGAAGCGACTACAATATTTTCTCTATAAATTTTTCGTAGACTAAACAAATTTTTAAAAAGTAACACATATGAATAAAATTGATTAAGAGCAGAGTTTCGTAATTTAAGGTTATGTATTAATTTTCTACTTTTGTTATTAAATTATATGTTCATTTTCCCACTTATAAATGGAAGAGTGCTACTCATTTGGAAATTATTTATCATCAACTTAGATTAGAACTAGAATTATTTTTCTTCGCTCGTCAAGTGTTAATTAAATCATTATATTCATTTCATTATTAGTTGAGATTCTAAATAAAAATGGAGACATCAACTTTTAATAAAATGTTAAGGGAATAAGTAAATGCTGTGTTCTAAACTTTTGAATGAAAACATTTGAAAAAAAATGTTTTTACAATTTTGTATGGAAGGATAATTTCTGCTGATATCTCATCAGATGAGCATTAAAACAAAAGAACATTTTATTGTATAAAGCCTATATTCTTCAAAGCAGATAATTATCCTTAAATCATTGACTGAATTTAAATCACTAACGTATAGCTTACAATTACTAGTATCAATATTTTGAAAATTATATTTTTACCCTATATAAACTTTTTCGTACTTTTACCCTATATTAATATTTTTTAAATCCCTGAAAGGATATAATAAAATTAAACTCAGTTTTTTACTCCATGGAATAGGTTTATATAGTCACCACTCTTGCAATTAGACGATCAGTGATGAATTCCAGCCATCTACAAGATGTCAGTTTGATGGAGAGGACTTGATTACAGTAAAACCCTGTCTATATATCATTTTATGTTGAATAAATTCTCATGTGGGAATTGAGTCTGTCTATGACCAAAATTTAGGAAGACAAATCTTTCGAGCTGCATGGGGCAGAAAAATTTCTGAACGTTAGAAAATAAAAATGTCATAAATAGATTTCCTTTGAGAAGACTGTTTGATTGCGTATATGGAAAAGAAAGCCCTAATGGGCTTTTGCCAACAATTTCATTTTTGGGAAGTCGAATAGCTTTTAATCTGTTTTTGCTTTTTATTGACAAAGTATTGTAAGAAAATTTTTGGAACCATTACCAACTTATGTCTGTATTTTGCAGCTTACATACTCACAGTATATTGATTTAATGAATTTCGATTATAAAATTATTTTTTGCTTTTAAAAGAAAAAAGAAACAGAAAAGTATTTTACAAATTACAACTGGTACTTTTAAATGTCATGATTGTCTTGTGATTAGCGAAAAATATACCACATATTAGCAGAATCATTGGAAATTTAAGCTGTTTATAAGGATTGAAAATTGTTTTGCATCCCTATAATCTTAAGAGAAGGTTATATGTGAACTCGAGCAGTCATTTTCTTAATGATGCTTCTAATTCCATTATACCCAGTATATCTCACCAAGTCCCTCGACTCAAGTTAAGGGAGAAATGTTTTATCTTTTGTCGGACAAGTTGACCATAGATCTTCTGAGGTATAAGTTTGACTTAGCTTCAGTATATAAGGGTAGGTTAACTTTCTGGAAAACTTTGATGAGAAGCTAGCCCATATTTGAGTTTCTCTTGGAAGAAAATCAAGAAACCTTTCAGCAGTTATTCTTACAACAGAAAGCAAATTGTTGCTGAAACATACAGTGATTTTTAATTACTGCTATATAAGATTACATTCTGAGGAAAGAATTCATAATCTTCTTCCTATAATTCAAGCTCCTCATCCAGACCATGTTTTAACTTATAAGACCGTTGTTGAGTTTTATTTCAAATAGAGGAATAATGTATTTTGTGTAATTTTGTTTGAATTTATTTGCTTGTGTTTTTCAAGCTACAGTGCAATCTAATTATTTTGTATATTGTAACAGATCCTTAAATTAAGTGTATTAATTTTTTTTGCTCAAGTCAGAGTTTTTAAAAAATGAATTAACAGAACAGAAGCTTGTTTTAATTTAGAAATATTTTTTTAAAAAAAGGCATCTATATTCATGATTTCGTTATATAGAAGTTAAACATTGTAAAACTTAATATTAATTTTTTTGCACTGACAAGGAGAGGGCATGACTCGGGAAATTCAGTTCGGGATGAGAATTGGTATATTAAAAGTATAGCTTTAGTGTGTTCATCCATTAAAATGTTGAAGCGCAAAGGTAGCCAATTCGGAGAAAATAGTCCTCAAACTTTCGACTCAGCTTCTATGCCAGTAAGTTGTCACCGTTGTTGACGCGCGGATAGCTTGGCCAGTATAGAGTACTCTCAAGCAAACATTTTGCACAAAGATCGATTCCGCTTCCGCCTTTTTCTCTTTTTTCAAAATATTTTTTGCAATAAATATTTAATTAAGTGAAAAATTTATAAACATTTTTATTAAAATGTTAATCATTTTTAAGCATTAAATAATTTTTTATTCAGATGATATATGAATTATAGTCATAATTTAAATTTAAACAGTTAAATTATCATAA
This sequence comes from Araneus ventricosus, assembly GCA_013235015.1. NCBI lineage: Eukaryota > Metazoa > Arthropoda > Arachnida > Araneae > Araneidae > Araneus > Araneus ventricosus. The sequence goes on along the minus strand of BGPR01001191.1, from coordinate 122,175 downwards.
AAAGAAATTTAATGGTGTTAAATAATAAGTATAATAACTATTATCATTGTATGCCATTAAAATTGTTCGATGATTCCATTAAAGTAATTGCGAAATTTCAGTTCTAGCTTCACCGAAACTTATTTGGTCAAGAAAGAAAGAACAGCGTTAATCTTTTGTAACAGACAAAGACGGTCTAAAATTTGAAGTTTTTTGACGAACAGATATTTAAGAGAAATGTACAATAATTATTAATTATACAATATTTCAAAGTATTTTTTATGAGAATTATCAATCTGATTCTTGTATCTAACTAAAAAAAATAAATGTAGAAAAATTTTAAAAACTTAAAAATGGAAAAAAATCATCATGAAATTTTTATGCGATGACAGCAACTATTATTATTATCTAATGAGAGCAACTATTATTTGATATTCTTTATCACTATTAAAGTTGTATTTAAAAAATATTATTTTTTGTAAATAATTATTGAAATTAATAATTTAAAATTAAATTAACAATTTTTAACTATTTAATTTATAATATTAATCATTTAATGAAAAAATAAACGTTTATTTATCTGATACTTTAATTATAGTTACATCTTTTTTAAACAGTTAAATAATCATAAATGCATTCTTTTCCGATCAAAATCGATTCCGTAAAGCTAGAAGAGAATTTTTTTAATTACTTTAATGGAATCATTCAAACCTTTTAATAATATACAATGATAATACTAATTACACATATTATTCAACACCATTAAATTTGTTTTTATTATTATGTAACTGTTTAAAAATTAAATCATAAAAATTATTTAATACTTAAAAATAATTAATATTTTAATTAAAGACGTTTAAAATTTTGTAATTTTATTAAATATTAATTTCAAAAATTATTTTGAAAAAAAACAAAAGCGAACGTGGAATCGAATCCTGGGCAAAATGTTTGTATGCGAGTAAAACTATATTGACCAAGCTATTCGCGTGTCAACAACCGTGACACCGTGCTGATATACAAGCTGTGTCGAAAGTTTGAGGGGTATTTTCTCGGAATTGGATGGCCATTGCGCTTTAACATTTTAATGTATGAACACCCTCGAGGTATGCTTAATATACCAAGTCTCATCCCAAACATTTCCCGAAACGAGTTCTCCCTTTGTGAGATTTTAGAATTTGTTCATACAAATTAAACATTTATGAAGATAACGGTAATCGAAGTAGAAGAACTGAAGACTGGAAATAAAAAACGCAGTAAATAGAGCATTAAGACTTTTACATTGTACGAAAAATAAATTTCAAGCCTCGCAGGCCTGAATCTCATCAACATCTATTAATCCGTTTTTTAACTACTTAGTTTCTTGTTCACTTACAGAAAAATGTACATCGTTTCCTAGTTTGAAGACTTATGTTTGACTCTTTTTTTCATGAACACATTTTAGTGATTCAAATGTTTTTAGTGATAAATTTAGGAAAAAGATCTGTCAAAGAAAGATATAAAAATCAACAAAATTTCTATATAAAGCTTCCGATCTATAATTAGCCATTGTACAATTGGATTATGTATTCCAAAGTCAGATAAATTTTAAATCTTTGTTCACAACACGTACCAAATAATTATTATGCTGATTTTTTTAATAGTGTATATATATTTATACTTCAGTAAAAATGAAATGTTTTTCTTATAATTCCAAATTTAGGGTTAGCATGCGTTGTATGCTGCTATGAACAGTACATTATATTTATTAATATTGAAAAATATTTTAAACTTAGTGACCTGCAGTACCGAGAACAGTATTTAATATATGCAACAAAAGAATCTAATTATCAGTGTGCTAAAGGTTGAAAGATGAATCAACCTTTCTTTCATCCATAGAAATGATTTGAAAACAAAGAAAGTCATGCATACGCTATCAGTCTGTAACATCTTTCTTATGTTCATTTTTTCATAAATGAATATTTCATAGCATTCTTGAGAATAATATTGCATTAAGAAAACTTAGCATGAAATGAATAAGGAAAATAATTTTTTTCTATCAGGTTCATCAACTGTAATCGACCCGATAGACGCTAAACATTAAACACATTTCGAATGATCAGAATACTCCGATATAGATTAATTTGCATACAGCCTCTTTTTGATTATGAAATGCGAAATAATACATATTACCTTTGATTTATGATATTCAAAACATGTTTAATATCTATATATCTAAAAATAAGTATTAAAATTTATTTTACGAAAAGCAAAAATTATAGCTTAATTCACCTTCTGTATTTAGTCCCTTTTTTGGGTACATACTTTGATTAAATCTACATTCTTGTTTACTTACTTCAATTAAACAGTTTCCTACTGACTGCGACTTAATTGTTTGTAAACCGAAGTCGTGTTTATAATAACTGCGCTGATCAGGCTCATTGTCCAGAAGGTAACGTTCAAATCTCTCAGTAATGATGGAATATAGCCCGACATACATTGACAACATCAGATCGCATTGATAAATGCTACCCAGCATTTCGGTTGGCCGATGGATCCATTAAACTTCCGGTGGTAGTTAATGGACATGAATCTGTTTTCTTGTGATAAAATATGCATCATTCGAAACTCATTAGTTCGTGTTATAACATTATTCATTTCACATCAAATTTCAACCTCAGAAAATCTATTACGGGCGATTCGAAAAGGAAGTCATTTTTGTCTACCAGAATTGTCATTTTGTAAGACCAGCTTAATGAAGCTGAAGATGATATTTAAGTCTTGTTTTCGAATGAATTCCCTCTGTCCAAGAAAATTTTTATTTTGTTTCCAGCTTCATTTCGAAATTGCAATGAAATAGACTAAATAGGATAATACATTTCAAATGTGCCATCCTGAAATATTTGGCAATGATATTCACTTTTAGCTTCATTTTCTTCGATATTTAAATATAAAAGCTAAATCCAAAATGGAAGGACATTAGTAGATGAAGCCTGTTAGGGTCTTGGAAGTGAAATACTGGAGGCCATTTGAAAATATCACGTACATGTATTTCTATATTTCTACTTGCCAAGTATTGCTTCATAAAATAATCAAATTTTGTATAATCATTATAACTGTAGCATTGTTAATAACTTTTTTGTTGTATTATATTTAATTGCTTAATATTTAATTTTCAAAATTAGTTCTAATAATATTTGTTTATGAGTTATTTTTTCCTGAAGATGCTGCAAAAAAATAAATTCCATGTTTTGAATGTAGTTATTTGAAATTTAGGTTCATTAATATCTATATATATTCTATGAAAGGAAATGTTCTTTTCAACATCAATGAGTTCTTATAATCTTTATTAAGTTATATTATATAACTTATTAGAGACTTACGCTGAACTCAACTTGCAGAGAAACTTGAGGAGTTTTCATATGTCTTTTTTATACCAATAAAATTTGTAACTAACCATTTGAGGTTCCCTCAGGATAAACAATTACTTTTGGATACCTATAATCCTAACAATCTGTATCATGAGAATATCCATTATACATGTCTATTAATCTATCAATTAAATTTTAGAAGTACCATTTTTGAATTAATAAATTAAATACATATATTCATACAAATGCTAATCATTGTTATGCAAAGCTAAGCACACTTGTCGTTGTACCAAAATTGTCAATGATATATTAATAATTTATGAATATTTATACATTGTTTTGTTTGTAAAAATGTTATTATAGATTTTATTCTATTTTATATGTGCATAAACAAACAGAGCATCAATAATTTTATCTGAAATATTGATCGCGCAAATTGCTAAATAAAATATCTTTACTCCAACGTTGTTAAAACATGCAGATAATTAATTCATCAACAGGAATTGTTTAATTTGCTTTCATGTTAATGCAAATTAATCATTTTTCACGAATAGACTATTTTTACAGAAAATGCTATCTCGCTTGCAGGTAATTCAATAATATCAATTTTTTCTGTTAAAATGTTTAATGAAAGGCAAATCCTTTACACGACTTTTAATTGTGTGCAGAGAAGATTCTTTAACAGATTCAGTTACTGTTCCATTAAAGCGTTTTTTAGATAAAAATAGCTAATTTTAAACACTTCTACGTACTCAAAAGTTTCCTAATTAATTCATCAAATTATGTACCTTTGAACTAATTACCGATTTCCTAAAAATGGACTTAATCGAAACGACTTTTGCAACTTTAGATGACTTTAGTTTGAAAAGGAAATATTTTCCTACAAATTAGAAAAGTTTTCTGAGAATATTGCATTTTATTTAAGTTAAAGAAACTTCATATTTGACAATAATTAATATTTTGAAGAATTAAATGACGATTTATTGAAATTTGACTTTAAAATATGGCATTTGATATATTTTAGAAATCGAGAAATAGTAAATGCAATCTTAAGAAGGCTCAATATTTGTCAGCTTCTTTCAAGGTCCGTAACACTAAAATTAAAATAATGAATTAAAAATCGTTTGGTATTATTTTCGCCAAAAGCATCCAAATAAAATAAATTTATATATTAATACGTGAAGAGAAAACTTTGTACCCTTTTTAAGCGAATTGCGCTCATGGAGGAGTGTGAGATTTGGCATAGTGAAAGTTCATATGGAGAAGGAGTGCAGAAAGATAAAATTTATGTAATGCTGATAAAACTTATAGATATTTTTTACCATTTTGTGGCTGTGTGCCGGTTTTTCGGAGTTTGCTGATTGTTGGCGACGTATGTCTATCGCATTGCACTACATCGATGTTGTCGCAGGCTGCACTCGCTGGTTCCTGGTTGTTCCGGGGTCTGGCCTCCCTTGAGGAGCTTATGCGGAGTGGATGATTTATAATTGATTTAATCCCCCGGCAGTGAAATCCACTCCAAGAGAGAGTTTATTTAAATTATTTATAAAAAAACTCTTCGGAGTGAAATACAAAATGCTGATGATTTAAATCTGTAAATGTCAAACACATTTTAGTGTGTGGTCAAACAGTCGCACAGAGTAGAGATTGTCTGAGCAGAAAGATAGAATTTATGTATAATATGTGTTACAAACACATTAAATTAAATAAAATAAAACATTCGGTTTTTTGTTTCAATAAAAAATAATCTTAATAATGTTCAAACTTAAAAATTTAATAAATTCCGGTCGAATTTCAACCGCTGGGCGACATCTAGTATTATAAAATGATTTCAAGAATTCGGATTGACCACATGAATATAGTGGTTTTATCCTACTGATTATCTCTATTTGATACTATAGATTACACTGCCTTACAAAAGAATTTTATTTAATAGCCTGGGCTCTTTAACTGATTATGTTTATATTTAGTGTGCTGGTTTCAAACAGGAAAGACTTTTTTCTTTATGAGCTAGAACTTTTGAGATCCAGTGCAGGTAGTTCAATTTTTATGGGCATTGGCTTTTACTTATTTCTTTTCGTTTACCTTTATGAGCTGATTGTATGAAGTCATGTTTGTTGACATAACCTACTGTTTACATCCTGGATAAACTATAAAACCTGTATAAACCAGAACAATGCGGAAAAAGTAAAATTAGTTTTGAAATCAGAAACCTCAAGGTACCCTAAAACCGTTAATGTTTCCTTCACATATAAATTTTTTTCCGCACTGCAATTAATGAGTTAACATCATGAAATATATATATTCTAAATTTTGAGTGAAGATGATTGATTGGAGTTTTGTGGCGCAAAATCCAGGTTTGACCATTCTGCGCCAAACACAAGGTAGAAAATAAAGACTTAATATTAAAACAAACATTAAAAAAGTATACAAGAGTAAGAAGAAAACAAGCAGAAACTAATCAAACAAGATGAAAAAGACCAATATCAGTAAGAAAGAAAAATAATTTAGTACTCGGAGCATCACCCAGCAAGTCTGTTAAATAAGGAATCGGATTGTTAAAATATTGGATTCTAAAATTACTATAATTGGGACATTCACTAAAAATATGTTTTATGGATAAAATAATGTCACATGAAGTGAAGATGACCAAAGCAGTCTATTGGATTGTCTACAATATAATGCATCATACTATTAATCATGTAGTCAGCGAATATTTATCTGAACATAATATGACGTTAGCAAATAATCCCCCAAATAGAAATTTTAAACTTGATATTATCAAATTTTATAGGGGAAGGTTGACGAATTAGGAGCAACTCTATATTTCTTCTAATGTGCAGTGATAAAGAAACAATTTTGATAAACAAGTAGTAGAATTTTTATAGTTTATTTATCTTTAAAACAATGTAATTAACGTTTTATGAAATGCACTTTAAAGTAAAAAAATAGCTTCAAAAATTGGGCCATCAGTCCAATTGAAGAAACTGGTTGTCCACTGGTCTCCTAAATTGGACCATCATTTTTTTGAACCACAATCTATATATATAAAACGCTAAGGTGGAGAAGGACGTGGCGGAAAAAGGGGGTTAATTTCTTTCTTGTCGATGGCAACGTCTGTTCCCAAACAAAACCGGAAGCCTCCGCCATGTTAGGCATAACTTCATAGAAATAGCCTATTACTATATTCGTTGTGGTGTAAGATAACTTTTTTCGCAAAAAATGAGTTTTAGGCGTAGAATTTCCAATATTTCTTACAATATAATGAAACTTTGGATGAAATTATTCAAAAGAGATCAGTTAGAAATGAAGGAGATGTCTTATGAAAGCCAGAGAACATTCAGGTCAAAGTCAAAATAGTTTAAGTCAGCGACTTGGGTTTTTCTAAAAAAAAGTTTGAATCAAATACTTGCAAATAAATTTTATCAAACCTTTCCCTCAATCTAAAATTTAGTAATCTTTAAAATGTCAAACTACGATATAAATGACAGTTGAAATAAGAAAAATTCCTGTTTCCTGGGGGTTGTCGAGCTTCAGCGAGCAGGGGGCAGAGCCCCCTAGATAAATATATTCTTTCCTTATTCTTAAATTCACATCAGCACACAATGTATGAACCAAGTATGACGTTTGATGGATTGTATAATTTCTTCTTTCCCTCACATATGACACAAAACTATGAAACCTTAGTTTTTGTTCTTTTTGAACCACCATTTGATATATTTAAGTTCATTTTATTGTTTGTTTATTTGGCATGTTCTAATTCCAAATTATGAGAGTACTACTGTGTGATTACAACTTTTTTTTCTGAACAATTCATTAGGTTCAAGATAATAGCCCCATTGATTTAAAAAGCCAAAATTAGATAAATGTTTGGGATCCAATCTAATCAACTTTTAGACAACAACAAAAAAGTCCGAAAATCTTACCTTTAAAAATTTTAATAAAATTATTACAATAAACTGTAGCAAACATGCTTCCTCTTGGAGGATATAATAATATATTTCCCTACTTACTTTAAAATAGCGTATAGCATTTTGTCTTTTGTTAAAATATTTGATTGATGATGCTTAAATCTAAATCCTTGCTCTTTAACTGGGACCACTTAGTACTTTTCTCCTAAAAATTATTCTTTATAGAACGTTTACATCGTTACAACATAATTTTCCCATTTTTACGGCTTAAATACTTAATTGAATTGGAGTAATAGCACCTGTCCAATCCATACTGTTAAAAGTGCCCTGCAGTAATTTATCCAGATAACGGACCCAGCATCACACAAAAGGCTTTTATTTGGACATAAGCACAAACACACGCACACAAGACGAATCGCAGGAACAACAGGTACACAGAAAAGAAACAAGAACGTCTGGCCTCTTCGGCCCCGAGGTTATATCTGCTAGAGAAGGGAAGAAGATTCCCCTTTACAATTTCCGGTAGGGATTAAATCTCTAACATCCACCCCCCGGATGAAGACCTTCATAAATTTTGAGTATATTAATAACACAGTAATACATACAATTAGCATGATCACACAATATAATACAAATTACAGGAATTAATACAAATACATCCAACTTTTGATTATATAAAATATACCATTGAAACAAATATAATATTAATAATATCAAACACATCTAATTCTCGGTGGGCAGAATGGCTACATCTCGAACATTACGTTTCAACACAGTACTATTTGGTAATTTAATGTTTACAACTCGAATTTGGTTGTCTTTTCCATGGAAGTGCTCGGAAATTCTGCCCAACAACCACTTCGTTCCTGGTAAATTTTCATTTTTTATCAGAACAAGTGTTCCGACCTTCACATCATTCACTTTAAATTTCCATTTATACCGTTGTTGTAAATTACATAGATAATCGCGCTTCCATACCTTCCAAACAGATTGAGAGAATTTTGTGATCTTCTGCCATTTAGACAATCTAGTTTCCTTTATTTCACTCAACAATGGTTCAACAATTCCATTAATTGGTCTTCCAATTAAAAAATGCCCCGGTGACAATGTTTCAAAATCGTCGAATTCAATGCCAGTAACATTAAAAACATGATTAGGAGTCACACGATCAGTTGGCAAGTCGCCCATTATTTGGGAGGTTAAAACTGGCTTGTTTTTTGCACATGTAATGCACTTAAATATAACCTTTTTACAATTATGTTTACCATTAATTGGCCAAAATTTTTGGCGCACCTGATACAGTAAGCTTGTGCACCTAAATGCAAATATTTTTATGATAATATACCAAAATGTTTGTGGTTAAAATGTGGTTAGTTGGCAACACTATAGGATGCTTAGAATATACATTTAATTTGGAATGTTTTAATCTTCCACCAACTTTTAGAATACCATTTTCATCAATAAAAACATTTAATGAGGACAATTTACTTTTATTGGAAACACCTTCACCTCTTTTATTTCTTCCTGAAACTTACCTTCCTGAACCATGCGGATTAGAGAGTTTTCCGCACGTACCCGTTCATCAGCCTTAACGGGCCCAAACTTCTTTGACTCAGGAAACCTACAATTGGCTGCAAATCTAAAAACATATTATATAATACGAATCAATTTGGTATAGTCATTAGTAATGCTGAGAAGATTGTCTATAAAGTCATTGCGATAATGTTCTGTCACAGTCATAACTGGAACATAGTTTTTAGTAAGTTCGTCGGCAATGTCCGTTTCGATTATTTCACTGTCCGCTGAGTTGTTGAAACTTAAATTTTGGCTGGTTAGCCAATCTGGTCCGTGCCATCAAATATCGTCTTGCACCAACACATGAATGGAGAGTCCTCGAGTTAACTTGTTTGCTGGATTGGTTTTACCTCTACAGTAATTCCAATGATGTCGGTTGGTTTTCTCCTGAATTTCTCGTACACGATTTCCCACAAACTCCTTCCAACGTAGGGGATCGCCGTTTATCCAGTGGAGGATAATTTGCGAATCTGACCAAAAGAAAATGTGATCAGATGCTATCCAAGGAAATGTCTTTTGTAGATACTCTGCTAACCTGGCAGACACAAGTGCTCCCATTAGTTCCAGTCTCGCCAAGCTTAATTTCTTTAAATGAGCTAAACGGCATTTGGCAACTATGAAACTGGAGCTTATTGTCCCATCAGTCACTTTCCTGAAATAAGCCACACATCCGTATGCCTTTGGGCTGGCATCCGAGAAAATATGTATTTCTGCAGGTTCAGTCTTTGTATTTAAGAAGTAAGGACGAGACAAGGAAATCTGAGAGGCAGTGTCCACCTCATCAAGCCATGACTGAAATGTCTCGTGAATGTCCGGTGGTAATGGCTCATCCCATTGCAGATCTAGCTCCCACGTATTTTGTAGGAGCAACTTCATTCTAACCGTGAAGGATATTAGCATTCCTAAAGGATCAAAAAGCATCCCACAGATGCTCAACACTGATCGCTTTGATAGGTAAGTGCCCTTCATATTGGAGATGTTACCTATATCAACTTTCAAACAGTCCAGGTGATGATTCCAGACAAGCCCCAACACCTTCTGGGTAACTTCTGATTCTGCTACACATCCTCGATAATCAACTTTGTTGTTTTTCCACCATCGTTCAAGATCTGGCGAAGACGTCACCCATTTCCGAAGATTCATTCCAGCTTCCTTCAAAATTTGCGAAGCATCTTTATAATATTCTTTAGCCTTTGGTAGTGTTTCTACACTACATAAAAAATCATCAACATATAGGTCATTCAGTTTTTGCGTCACTTCCAAATGTTGATATTTTTTCAAATGAGTCCTTATAGTAGCTGCCAATAGAAAGGGGCTACAATTTACTCCAATGGGAACTCTTTTCATTTTTAGTGCACGGATAGGTTGGCCCTCAAGATCGAGACAAGTACCGTTATCTTGGCCCCACAGAAACTGCAGGTATTTTCTGTAATTTTCTTTTATACCTATTTCCAAAAAGGCACGCTGAATGTCTGCGCACATCGCGATTTTTCCAATTCTGAATTTTAAAACCATCCTCAATAATTCAGGCTTTAAATTTGGGCCGCTATATAGCAAATCGTTGAGGGACACCTGATCTTTGGATTTAGAAGAAGCGTCGAAACAAATGCGCACCTTAGTGGCTTCCATTTGCTCCCTTATTACGGCATGATGGGGTATGAAATATCCCGGGCACGTATTATTAGTTTCGCAATTTGCATACTCGACGATTCCATCTTTTAATTGTTGTTGAATAATTTCTTTGTAATTCAAGCACAAATTTTTATCTCTTTTAAACTTGTCATTTAAGTTAAACAATCGTTTTTTTGCGATCTCATAATTATTGTTTAGTTGAAATTGATCATCTTTCCAGAGTAATTTTGTTTCATACTGACCATTTGTATAGGTCGTGTTTTCTTCAAATTTTTCTAGAATTTGCATTTCCAAATTTATGTTTTCTTGCGAGTTAATTCCCATATTTTCTATCTCCCAAAATTCGTTTATTTTGTCATAGTCCATTTTCCCATCCACGACTGACAAATTGTTAACCTGAATCTCATTAACCTTTCCCTTCTCATTTATTTTACCTTACAAGATTTCCCCAAAAATACTGTTAGTCACCATTAACCTTTTTACTAATTTTCAAATTTCTTTCACCTAATATCTCGCAAATAAAATCCGATCCAATTAACAAATCGATATCCGAACTGCAACCATCGTCCGCTAATGTTTAATCCCTTTTCTGAAGCTATTTCCTTAATAAATTTGCTTGGGACAGAGACCTTACCCTGAGTAATTTTATCTGTGACGGCGGCTTTAATATTAACACTCAATTGAGGATTCCTAATATTTCGTAAATTTAAATCAACTATGGCGAAACTTTCTTTTTTACCGTTTGAGCCGAACGCATAAATTAATAATTCCTCTTTGACAGATGGTTTTAATTTTAACTGTTCTGCGATATCCTTCAAAACAAACGATCGAATGCTCTCCGTGTCTATAATTCCACAAACCCTTTTGTTATTTATTTCTGCAACAAATGTTTGTAGAAAAGTGGAGTCACCGTATTTTTTGTTAAGGGCAGATAAGACTTCTGTTGGGATTTGACCTTGAGAATTTACACTTGTCGAATGTTTAATTTGATTTGAGCTGCGATCTGTTGAATCGCCTTCCTTAGGGGGTTCTGAGTGGGGGAAAGAAGTATCACATAGGAGCTTGTGATGAAGGAATCTGTTCTTACATCTGCAGGCGAGATATTTCTTTCTGCATATCCTGGCAGTATGAGAAAGTTTTTAAGGATTTTGTTTTTGGTTTGGTTGGCGCCATTCCTTTTCGAAATAGGAAACAGATGGATTACTCATTGAAAAAGCATTTTCCTACATTCAATTTCTTTTCGAATGAAAGTTATTAAATCCTTGATGTCAATTGCCTCATCTTTACGCCCGTTGGTGTGGCGCGGAAGTTTGGAGAGGGGGGTGCCAGCTCAGGTGTCGTCCTCGTCATCTGACCGCGGTTCAAAATTACGAGGTCCGTCCCTAAATAGCCCTCGTGTTGCTTCAAAACGGGACGTTAATATAACCTAACCTAACCTAACCTAAAGCCTCATCTTTACGTTGGCGGTTATACTGGAGATTAATTTCTAGAGGGATTTTTGCAATATTGCGGGGAAAAGAAGATTGGAATAAGTTTCCGTATTAACACTAAGAGATTGAAGCGATCTAACCCGAGTTTCAATTCTGTCATGTAGCTTCCTTAAAGCGATAAGGTTAATTACTGATTTTACAGCTTCAAGTTGTAACAATTTGTTCATATGGGTATTTATAGCCAAATACTTCCTTCCGAATCTTTGTTTTAATAATTCAATTGACGAATCGTAGTTCTCATTAGTTAACGAAAATCCAGAGATTGCCGTTAGAGCAGTTCCACGTAGATAAGATTTTAAATACGTAAATTTTTCGATTTTACTTAACGATTCATTATTGTAGATTGCTACTTCAAATGAATTATAAAAATCTAACCATTCACTGCAATCACCGTTAAATGTACAAATAGTAATCTGAGGTAACTTAACGTTATTTTCGGTTTTATAGGGTATTACATTCGTTTCCGTTACCCCGACGGCATGCTCCGTGTTTTGATTTGTCTGCAAGATGTTTGACGTTCTTTCTAATGAACTAATACATCTATCCAGTCTAGATTTAAGGACGATTCCTGTTTCCCGATACTTTTCACTACCTGTAACCTCCTTTTCGATTTCACAAATATTAACAACTTTTTCAACCTGAAAATCCAATTCCTTTAACTCGTTTATTTTTTCAATTAATTGACATCTTAATTCACACATGTCACCTAGTTTAACTTCTTTATTTAAGTTTTCGCCCACCGGAGTTTCAATACCAGTGTTTATTTTAGTTGTCAACCTAGTGAAAAGAGATCTAGTTGTGATGCGCTTTGCTTTTAGCCTTTCCAAATCCATATTTCATTTATACTAATTCAATAAAGTAATTGAATTGATAAAGGGCCTACCTCGATCTGTAAGGGCTGGCTGTTTATCCGTTATGCTATAATTCCGTCTGCTTGGTACATGCACTTTTAAGTCATTTAATCACGTCCGGGTCACCAAAATGTTAAAAGTGCCCTGCAGTAATTTATCCAGATAACGGACCCAGCATCACACAAAAGGCTTTTATTTGGACATAAGCACAAACACACGCACACAAGACGAATCACAGGAACAACAGGTACACAGAAAAGAAACAAGTACGTCTGGCCTCTGCGGCCCCCAAGTTACATCTGCTAGAGAAGGGAAAAAGATTCCCCTTCACAATTTCCGGTAGGGATTAAATCTCTAACACATACGCAGTTCCAAATTCGGCCACTCTTTTCTTCTGCTTTTATTTTTGCATCATTGATGTGTAAATGTTCTTATTCATATTTCGTCAAACATAAAACACTTTTTTTACTTACTTATCATAGAATTGTAAATCAAAACTTTTCTCAAAAATGGAATTTGAAAAGAATAAGCTCTTTGGTGTATCTAAAGCCAAATTTTAAAGCTAATTGAGATAATGAAATGTTAATTTATTTGTATAAATATCTTTCAATTATTGACGAAATTTCAAAAGAAAAGTATAATGTTTAGTTAAAAAACTGACGTGAAATACATATTAATGAAATATTTTATGCATATGTTTTAACATAATAACCAAAATTAGTACAGCGGTTAACCAAATAAGGAGAAAGAGAAGCGTGTCTTAAGTTTTTGTGGTAATTCACATTTCTGAATAAATCGCAACAAATGAAATACAGTAAATTCCATTTTAACCCGAGTTAAATGCTTCTGAAATCGCAAATCCAAAAAACACGTACTCTGCACGGGGATAATCGCGAAGGCGAGACTTTTTGCACCGATATCTCCCCTTTTTTCCTTTTAAGCCTTCCCAAGAAGGTTTAGAATGCTAAATTAAAATTAATGGACAATAACACATTCATTACGATATTGTTTAACTGTATCTGTCAAGTACATTGCGCCCGAACTCGCCTGTGCGAATATTGCACCCAACGGAGGGTTAATTTTAATAACGAACGTAAGTGTAGTCTACAAATGGAGTTTTGAATTCATTTTACATTCAAAACATTTCAGATTTACATATTGTAATCAGATACAAAATTGCATTAGATGTTCATGACTTGAACGAAAAATCCGTTATCCAAAATGGCTTCCCCTTCTTATAATTCGCGTAACCGGGATTGTTCTGTATTGAAATGGAAATAAATTTGAATAACTAAGAAAATTTCATAACTAACATGAATAATATTAGGAGAGGTTGCCGGATCTGGATTGGCGAATAGATTGGACTTATATCTGCAATTCAATTCTGTAAGATATTTAGACTCTAAAATAGATAACTTATCTTGTAATGATGTGCATGTGGGTCATGGAATCGTTTTTAATAGGAAATGTTACGTAGTTGTAACTAGAGAATAAATGTTTAAATTGAGGTGTCGTTAATAAAATATTTTAACAAAGTACCAGTAGACCTTATGCAGTTTTGTAGTCAGTAGAAAAATATGTTATTATATCATTAGATAGGGAATTTTATGGCTTCAATTTACTGTAATAATATTATTAAAAAAATCCCTTTTCGGCAAGCTTGAAGGCAAAGGTAGATTCCTTTACGTTAATGATACAAAAGTCATGAAATATCACGTATTGTTCAATACAGACATAGTCAATGGCTTTATTGTTTCTACACATTGCAGTATACACGCTGTGATTCTGTTTTCATGACATTTAATTTTGTTCTATATCAAGGTTTTATCATTCTATTTTTCATTCCAAAAAGTTATGACAGATTTATCGGTTAGTACATCGGTAATTTTTTTTATATCTCAACACATAATCATTCAACAGGTAGGAGTCATAAAGAAATAAACATCTCAGCAGTACAAATATCTCCTAGATAACACTAAGCCAGCCTATCTCAAACAGTAGCAAGAAAATGACTCTTGGCACGAATGAAGGACTCTAGATTTAAAAATTAATTTATTTAATCTAGGTTACAATATAATTGTGCGAACATTACTTTGTCATATGGTAAAATCACATGACATGATACACTTAAACACTACTAAAATGGGCTCTTTTAGAGAACTCCTTGGTTACAGAGATAATAGTCACTAAATTCTTAACATATAAGAGAATACAAATTATTAAACATTGTGAGTGGCAAATTTAATACGTGTTTTTAAAGCATAGGATATGAATGCAGCCAATTTGAACAGTAAATTTAAATCTCCATCGACGGTTAAAACCAAATACTCAGGCAGAAAATCCCAAACAATTTTAAAGTTAAGGAGATATTTTTCAATAGCAAAAAGGATAAAGGGAACTCTTATTTAATTACTCTTATTTTTGGATACTTTATATTGATTTTATTAAACAAATCATGGTCCCGCCATGTTTAGTTAAATATCAAATTAAAGTATTCTGTCAAAAAACCTATTATCAAATTAATTATTAAAATTATTTGATTAATTAAAATTAACTATCTACTTAATTAAAGTTCAAAAATTAATTGTTACAAAACTCCACTAAAACCTTTTTTTATGGATTATACTATATACCAGCAATCTTTATCTTATAATTATCTAATAATTATATTAATTTAAATATAAGTCACTGTGGCTATGTATGTATGTTCCACATCTCCTCCTAAACCACTGGACTGATTTCAATCAAACTTTTCAAACGTTTTATTTAAGAAAAGAGAAAGGTCACCTTCAACTTTTCAAAGCCTAAAAGATGCTTAAAATTTCACTTAATTAAAAATTAAGCAAGGCGTCTTTCCGCGATGTCTTTCATTTCCATAAATTTGTTTCTCTCATTTTAATATTTTTTGCCAATTGAATTAGATATGCTTCCTGTCAATCCATACTGTTAAAAGAGATGCCCTGCAGTAATTTATCAGATAACGGACCCAGCACATCACACAAAAGGCTTTTATTTGGACATAAGCACAAACACACGCACACGAGACGAATCACTTAGAACAACAGGTACACAGAAAAGAAGCAGAACGTCAGGGAGCCTCTTCGGCCCCGAGGTTATATCTGCTAGAAGGGAGAAGATTCCCCTTTACAATTTCCGGTAATAAAATCTCTAACATCCACCCCAGTTGAAGACCTTCATAAATTTTGAGTATAGTAATAACACAGTAATACATAATTAGCATGATCACACAATATAATACAAATTACAGAAGATTAAATACAAGAAATACATCAACTTTTGATTATATAAAATACATTTGAGCAAATATAATATTAATATTATCAAACACATCTAATTCTCAGTGGGCAGAATGGCTGCATCTCCGAACATTACGTTTTCAACGTTACTATTTGGTAATTTTAATGTTTACAACTCGAATTTAGTTGTCTTTTCCATGGAAGTGTATAAAATTCTGCTTGGCAACCTTCGTTCACAGTGGTCCTGTTTTTATCAGAACAAGTGTTCCGACCTTCCCACATCATTCTTTGTTCCATTTATACCGTTGTTGTAAATTACATAGATAATCCTTATACCTTCCAAACAGATTGGAAGGGTTGCTTGATCTTCTGCCATTTAGACAATTCTAGTTTCTTTATTTCACTCAGCAATGGTTCAACAATTCATTAATTTAGTCTTCCAATTAAAATGCCCAGTGACAATGTTTCAAAATCGATCAGATTCCAGTACCGATAACATTACAAACTAGGAGTCACGATCAGTTGAACCAGGTAGCCATTGTTGGGAGGTTAAAACTGGCTTATTTTGCATGTAATGCATTAAAACTAACCTTTTTTACAATTATATTTACAAATTGGCCAAAATTTTTTAGCGCGCACCCTGATACAGTAAACTTGTGCCCTAAGTAAATATTTTTTATGATAATATACAAAATGTTTGTGGTTAAATGTAGACAGATTGTAGCAACACTACAGGATGCTTAGAATATACATTTAATTTGGAATATTTTAATCTTTTACACCAACTTTTAGATACCATTTTCATCAATAAAACATTTATTAAGGGACAATTTACTTTATTGGAAACACACCTTCACCCTCTTTTATTTCTTCTTACCTTCTAGACCATGCGGATTAGAGTTTCCGCACGTACCGTTCATCCAATATAACTGGGCCCAAACCGCTTTGACTCAAGAAACCTACAATTTGGCTGTAAATCTAAAAAACATATTATATAATACAGATCAATTTTATAGTCATTAGTAATGCTGAAGATTGTCCTATAAAGTCATTACGATAATGTTCTGTCTTACAGTCATAACTGGAACATATAGTTTTAGTAAGTTCGTCAGCAATGCTCCGTTTCGATTATTTCACTATCCACGCTGTAGGTTATTTGAAACTTAGAATTTTTGGCTGATTTAGCCAATCACAATTCCGTGCCATCAAATATCGTCTTGCACCAACTTACATGAATGGAAGTCAGAGTTAACTTGTTTGCTGGATTGTTTACCTCTACAGTAATTCCAATGATATCAGTTGGTTTTCTCTGAATTTCTCGTACACGATTTCCCACAAAACTCCTTCCAACGTAGGGATCGCCATTTATCAGTGGAGGATAATTTGCGAATCTGACCAAAGAAAATGTGATCAGATGCTATCCAGAAATGTCTTTTTGTAGATACTCTGCTAACTGGCGAACACAGAATTGCTCCCATTAGTTCCAGTCTCGCCAAGCAATTTTCTTTTAAATGAGCTAAACGGCATTTTGTAGCTATAAGGCTAGACTTATTGTCCATCAGTCACTTTCACTAGAATAAATATTACCACACGTATGCCTTTGGGCTGGCATCCGATATGTATTTCTGCAGGTTCAGTCTTTGTATTTAAGAAGTAGGACAGGGTCAAGGAAATCCCCTGAGAGGTATCACCTCATCAAATATGACTGAAATGTCTCTCGTGAATGTCGAGGTAGTAATACTGGCTCATCCCATTTGCAGATCTAGCTCCCACGTATTTTGCTTCATTCCTAACCGTGAAGGATATTAGCATTCCTAAAGGATCAAAGCATCCCACAGATGCTCAACACTGTCCTTTTGATAGGTAAATTACCCTTCATATTGGGATATTACCTATATCAACTTTTCAAACAGTCAGTGATGATTCCAAGACAAAAGCCCCCCAACACCTTCCTGGGTAACTTCTGGTCTAGCATCCTTGATAATCCAGCTTTGTTGTTTTTCCACCATCGTTCAAGGATCTCGAAGACGTCACCCATTTCCGAAGAAGATTCATTTCCAGCTTCCTTCAAAATTTGCAAACATCTTTATAATATTCTTGGTAGATGTTTCTACACTACACCAAAATCATCAACATATAGGTCATTCAGTTTTTGCAATCACTTCCAAATGTGATATTTTTTCAAATGGAATCCATATAGTAGCTGCCAATGAAAGGGCCTAGAATTTACTCAGCGAGGAACTCACCATTTTAATTTTTTGGATAAATTTGGCCCTCAAGATCAGATAAATTACCAATTATCTTGGCCTAGAAACTTCTGGAATATTTTCTGTAATTTTTCTTTATACCTATTTCAAAAAAGTACGCTGAATGTCTACTTTATCGCAAATTTTTCCAATTCTGAATTTTAAAATGAATATCAATAATTCAGGCTTTAAATTTGCGACCTGTAAATCGTTGAGGGACACCTGATCTTTGGATTTAGAAGAAGCATCCAGAAACAAATGCGCACCTTAGTGGCTTCCATTTTGCTCATATTTACGGCATGATGGGGTATAGAATATCCAGGCACGTATTATTAGTTTCTATAGTTGCATACTCGACGATTCCATCTTTCAATTGTTATTTGAATAATTTCTTTTGCTTGAATTTAAACTAAATTTATCTCTTTTAAACTTGTCATTTAAGTTAAACAATCGTTTTTTTTTGCGATCTCATAATTATTGTTTAGTTTAAGGAGTGTTTTCCAGAGTAATTTTTGTTTCATACTGACCATTTGCTTAGTAGTATTTTTTCTTAAATTTTTCTAAATTTGCATTTCCAAATTTATGTTTTCTTGCAGGTCCCATATTTTCTATCTCCCAAAATTCGTTTATTTTGTCATAGTCATTTTCCATCCACGACTGACAAATTATTAACCTGAATCATTAACCTTTTTTCCCTTCTCATTTTATTTTACTTACAAGATTTCCCCAAAAAATACTGTTAGTCACCGTAACCTTTACTAATTTTCATTCCTTTTCACACCCTAATATCTATAAATAAAATCCGATCAACAAATCGATATCAGACTGCAACCATCGTCCGCTAATGTTTTAATCCCTTTTCTGAAGCTATTTCCTTAATAAATTTGTAGGACAGAGACCTTACCTAGGTAATTTTATCTGTGATGGCGGCTTTATATTAACACTCAATTGGTCCTAATATTTCGTAGAAATTTAAAATCAACTGTAAGCAGAACTTTTCTTTTTTTTACCGTTTGGGTAGACATAAATTAATAATTCCTCTTTGACAAGATGGTTTTAGTTTAACTTCATTTCTGCGATATCCTTCAAATCAAACGATCAGATGCTCTCCGTGTGTCTATAATTCTAAAACCCTTTTTGTTATTTTATTTCTGCAACAAATGTTGTTTGTAGAAGAAATTAAAGTCACCATTTTTTTTATTTAAAGAACTGAGATAAGACTTCTGTTTAGGGTTTGACCTTGAGGAATTTCACTTGTCAGATATTTAATTTGATTTGAGCTGCGATCTGTTGAATCCGCCTTCCTTAGGGAGTTTCTGGGTAGGGGAAAGAAGTATCAGGAGCTTGTGATGAAGGAATCTGTTCTCTTACATCTGCAGGCGAGAGATATTTCTTTTACTCTGCATATCACACAGCGGTAGCTAGGGGAAAGTTTTTTTAAGGATTTTTTGTTTTTTAGTTTGGTTGGCGCCATTTCCTTTTCGAAGATGAGAACAGACTGGATTACTCATTGAAAAAGCATTTTCCTATTTCAATTTCTTTCAGACAGAAAGTTAGTATTAAATCCTTGATGTCTGCCTCATCTTTACGCCCGTTGATTGTGGCGCGGAAGTTTGGAGAGGGTGCCAGCTCAGGTGTCGTCCTCGTCATCGACCGCAGTTCAAATTACGAGTCCATTCAAATAGCCCTCGTGTTGCTTCAAAACAGGACGTTAGTAACCTAATAACCTAACCTAACTAAAGCCTCATCTTTACGTTGGCAGTTGCTTTTGGAGATTAATTTCCTAGAGGATTTTTGCAATGGCCAGGAAAAGAAAGATTGAATAAGTTTCCGTATTAACACTAAGAGATTAGGCAATCTAGCGAGTTTCAATTCTGTCATGTAGCTTTCCTTAAAGCGGTAAAGTTAGTGAATTTTACAGCTTCAAAGTTGCAACAGATTTGTTCATATGAATTTATAGTAAAATGCTTCCTTTTCGAATCTTTGTTTTAATAATTCAATTGACGAATCCCGTAGTTCTCATTAGATTGTGAAAATCGGTGCCGACCCAGAGCAGTTCCACGTAGATAAGATTTTAAAGCGTAAATTTTCCGGTTTTACTTGGATTCATTATTGTAGTTACTGCTTCGATGAATTTAGCAAATCTAGCATTCACTAAATCACCGTTAAATGTAAATCAGGTAACTTAACGTTATTTTCTCCGGTTTGCTGATTATTACATTCCGTTCCGTTACCCCCCGACGCTCTCCGTGTTTTTTATGGTTATCTGCAAGATGTTTACATTTTTTCTAGTAGACCAGCACATCTGATATCAGTCTAGATTTAAGGACGATTCCTGTTTTCGATACTTTTCCTACCTGTAACCTCTTTTCAGGTTACAAATATTAACCCCCCCAACTTTTCAGCCTGAAAATCCTTTAACTCGTTTATTTTTCAATTAAGTTGACATCTTAATTCACATGTCACCCTAGTTTACTTCTTTATTTAAGTTTTCCATACCGGAGTTTCAATGCCTGGTGTATTTTGGTTGTCAGCCTGGTGCACGAAGATCTGGATTGTGATGCGCTTTGCTTTTAGCCTTTCCAAATCCATATTTCATTTTATACTGAATTCAATAAAATGGTAAGATTGATAAAGGGAGACTCACCTCGATCTGTAAGACTGGCTGTTTTATCCGTTACTCGTCTGTAGGTACATGCACTTTTCCCCAAGTCATTTGATCACGTCCGGGTCACCAAGAATGTAAAGTGCCTGCAGTAATTTATCAGATAACAGACCCAGCATCACACAAAGGCTTTATTTGGACACAAGCACAAACACACTACAGACAGATCACGAAGACAACAGGTACACAGAAACAGGTAATCTGGCCTCTGCGGCCCCAAGTTACATCTGCTAGAAGGAAAGATTCCCGCTACAATTTCAGTAGGGATTAAATCTATAGCACATACGCAGTTCCAAATTCAACCCACTTTTCTTCTTCTGCTTTTATTTTTTACTATATTCGTTGTGGTGTAAGATAACTTTTTTCGCAAAAAATGAATTTTAGGCGTAGAATTTCCAATATTTCTTACAATATAATGAAACTTTGGATGAAATTATTCAAAAGAGATCAGTTAGAAATGAAGGAGATGTCTTATGAAAGCCAGAGAACATTCAGGTCAAAGTCAAAATAGTTTAAGTCAGCGACTTGGGTTTTTCTAAAAAAAAGTTTGAATCAAAAACTTGTGTGTGTGTGTGTGTGTGTGCAAATAAATTTTATCAAACCTTTCCCTCAATCTAAAATTTAGTAATCTTTAAAATGTCAAACTACGATATAAATGACAGTTGAAATAAGAAAAATTCCTGTTTTCATGGGGGTTGGCGAGCTTCAGCGAGCAGGGGGCAGAGCCCCCTAGTTAAATATGTTTTTTCCTTATTCTTAAATTCACATCAGCCCACAATGTATGAACCAAGTATGACGTTTGATGGATTGTATAATTTCTTCTTTCCCTCACATATGACACAAAACTATGGAACCTTAGTTTTTGTTCTTTTTGAACCATCATTTGATATATTTAAGTTCATTTTATTGTTTGTTTATTTGGCATGTTCTAATTCCAAATTATGAGACTACTACTGTGTGATTACAACTTTTTTTCTGAACAATTCATTAGGTTCAAGATAATAGCCCCATTGATTTAAAAAGTCAAAATTAGATAAATGCTTGGGATCCAATCTAATCAACTTTTAGACAACAACAAAAAAGTCCTAACATCTTACATTTAAAAAATTTTAATAAAATTATTACATTAAACTGTAGCAAACATGTTTCCTCTTGGAGGATATAATAATATATTTCCCTACTTACTTTAAAATAGCGTATAGCATTTTGTCTTTTGTTAAAATATTTGATTGATGATACTTAAATCTAAATCCTTGCTCTTCCACGTAGTCCTGGGTCCACGTAGTACTTTTCTATTAAAAATTATTCTTTACAGCACATTTACATCGTTACAACATAATATTCCCATTTTACGGCTTAAATACTTAATTAAATTGGAGTAATAACACTTGTCCAATCCATACGCAGTTCCAAATTCGGCCACTTGTCTCTTCTGCTTTTATTTATACATCATTAATATGTAAATGTTCTTATTCCTATTTCATCAAACGAAAAATACTTTTTTTACTTACTTATCATAGAATTGTAGATCGAAACTTCTCTCAAAAATGGAATTTGAAAAGAATATGCTCTTTGGGGTGTATCTAAAGCCAAATTTTAAAGCTAATTGAGATAGTGAAATGTTAATTTATTTGTATACATATCTTTCAATTATTGACGAAATTTCAAAAGAAAAGTATAATGTTTAGTTAAAAAACTGACGTGAAATGCATATTAATGAAATATTTTATGCATATGTTTTAACATAATAAACAAAATTAGTACAGCGGTTAACCAAATAAGGAGAAAGAAAAGCTTGTCTTATGTTTCCGCGGCAATTCACATTTCTGAATAAATCGCAAGAAATGAAATCCAGTATATACCAGTTTAACCCGAGTTAAATGCTTCTGAAGTCTCAACTCTAAAAAACACGAACTCTGTACGGGGATAAAAGCGAAGGCGAGATTTTTTGCACCGATATCTCCCCTTTTCTTCCTTTTAAGCCTTCCCAAGAAGGTTTTGAATGCGAAATTAAAATTAATGGACAATAACACATTCATTACGATATTGTTTAACTGTACCTGTCAAGTACATTGCTTCCGAACTCGTCTGTGCGAATATTGCACCCAACGGAGGGTTAATTTTAATAACGAACATAAGTGTAGTCTACAAATGGAGTTTTGAATTCATTTTACATTCAAAACATTTTAGATTTACATATTGTAATCAGATACAAAATTGTAATAGATGTTCATGACTTAAACGAAAAATCCGTTATCCGAAATGGCTTCCCCTTCTTATAATTCGTTGTAACTGGGATTGTTCTGTATCGAAATGGAAATAAATTTGAATAACTAAGAAAATTTCATAACTAACATGAATAATATTAGGGGAGGTTGCCGGATCTGTATTGGCGAATAGATTGGACTTATATCTGCAATTCAATTCTGTAAGATATTTAGACTCTAAAATAGATAACTTATCTTGTAATGATGTGCATGTGGATCATGGAATCGTTTTTAATAGGAAATGTTACGTAGTTGTAGCTAGAGAATAAATGTTTAAATTGAGGTGTCGTTAATAAAATATTTTAACAAAGTACCAGTAGACCTTATGCAGTTTTGTAGTCAGTAGAAAAATATGTTATTATATCCTTAGATAGGGAATTTTGTGGCTTCAATTTACTGTAATAATATTATTAAAAAATTTAGAAATAATTTTTGAGGATTTTTTTTGTCTAAGATTTGCTTGGATTGGACAACAAGCATTTGCCTGAATTGTACTGTTTAAATAAATGTGACTATTATCTTTAACTAAAGGAATAGTCACGGAAGCAATTACAATTACTAGAATTCCTCATAAATTGGCAGTGGGAGCAGTTTAATTAAAAACCATATAAGTACATTAAATACAAGAAATATTGTTTCAAGAAGAAGAAAAATTAATGTTACGTAGTTTTGCATAGTATATGAGGAAACAGAGGAAGAAGAAGAATAGAATATAGTAAATGAAATGTCAGATTTTGGTTTCTACATTGTGTCCTGGAGAATAATAAAGAAAAATTATTTTACGTTTATTGTTCTGAAAGAAAATGGTGGTCTATTTTGGGAAGGCGATGCTTTAATCTACGTAAGCAGTTTCGTTAATTAGACTGATGGCACAATAGTTTTAAGCTGTATTTACCAAATTTGAAATGTATTTCATAAAAATTTAATTATATTGTTTTGAGGGAAAATAAACTACAAGAAATTCTACTACATTTATTTTATTGAACTTTCTTTCGCTGTTACTGACATCAAAAAATGTCCAGGTTGTCCGAATTCTGCAAACTTCTCCTATCTTGAATCACAATGTGCACTGTAACTAATTGTTATAAAAGCCTAGTAATGTCTCAATTATTGGAAACCGAAGGCAAAAGGCCGCAATCTGGGAGATGTATCTAATGAATAAGTGCCTCTAGAAGGAGATTGTAGAAACTTTTTAGTACCTTGAACTCTTGGTAGCAGGATTTATACTATCAGAATACCTAGTTTCATTACTGCAAATAAACAGAGATATCTGAGACCGATTACTTAACGCCGAGATAAAGGCATGCGATGCAAGGGGAAAAGTTGATTCCTGCTAGAAATTTAAGAAGAAATGTTTTACCCTTACAATTTTAGAAATATATATGGTCAGGGAAATTTAACCAAGGAAAATTCACTTTCCTTGATGATTTTTGGATGAATCCTCTGTTCTTCCTCTGACAGAAAGATATACCTTAAAATGCCGTATTACAAAATGCCAGTTTACCTCTTAAAATCCCCCAGAGGCCTTTAAATGCCGACGCGAACTCTACTTGTTCTCAAAAGATTAATTTGTCATTAATAATTTGAATTAATTTTAGTGTTAATTTATTTTACTAGCGATCATTTAGTAAAAGTCCCAGAATTACTTTCGTTGTATTATTAAATTATAATTTAAAATCACTTCATCTTTTGTGAAAAACACTATTTGTAAATGTGTTGCGTCAGAATTATCACATACATGTTCATCTTCATATCTGAAACCGTTTGATTCATTTCCACAAGTTCTGTTTACATTGGCGAGTAAAGCTTGATAATATTTACAGCCTTTTCTTTTAAATATGTGAATAAGGTCCTTAAATAATTTTCATATCTCAAACTATTCGTTACCAAAAATAATTTCCATCCAAAATCATTCAATATGTTTAATTCAAAATACTTATAATTTAAAACTATTTGATAGTTTGATAACATGTGTTGAACTATAGCCTTTCTCCTCCTAAATCAAACTGTCAAAATAACCAAGCACATATGCGGAAACATTCACAAAACTATTTCTTTTATCCGAACATTGTTTCAGGAATTCTTTGTCCTGTTAGATTTTATCTGTGCTTTACAGTAAGTAGTTCAGTGTTTTAATCCATTCAATAACCCAGGAAGGTCGATTTAACCCATTAGTTGAAGATTATTTTGATGGCTCCCGGAATAGAAAATCATATGTTAAGAATCGTCTCTTTATAACTTCGACGTTTTTTGTAGCATGCAGTCTTCTTGTCATGGGTAATAATTCTTGAATTATAATCATCGTCGACCAAAAGAGTACATGGACGATAGAAATGCACGCTGATTTTAGAATTATCTTGTAACATTTTTCCTAATAGTGCAATAATACCAAAAATATACCGTCATCTCAATAAATCGTATTACTCCTCCTTCTTCTTTACATCTATTTCACTCTTACTCCTTCATCCTTAATTCACCCCCATATTTTTCTCTATTTAAAAGAGGAACTTTATTGCTTATTGTCTTAGCTCCATTCGTTATCATTTGGTTGTGCTACTATATTTAATGATGGTTTTTAGCAATGATATCTTGGAATAGGAAAATATTATTTTAAAGTTTCTTAATTTAAATCTTACTTTCATTGCAAAGAGGGGAAAATTTAGTTGCTTTTTCTAAAATATATAGAGATAGGATTAAAATTAGAACCTAGGTATTATATTCTTCATTCCATTACAAATCAAAAAATAGATATCCTACGAAATATGAACTTGGCACACCATTCTAAGTGTGCTGGGTATTGCGCCCGAACTGTTTCAGAACTGTAAACAACTCATAGTTGTTGCAGAATAATAAAGCAATAACTAGAGAGAATTCCTTCATAAAAGAAAAAAAAATCAAGTCTATGCATAGAAATAGTACTTTCAACTTCAAAATCGTTCTCTTATTAATTTTTAAGTAATCAGTTTCTATAATTAAATGAAGAAATTGATAAATATTTAACTAATATTGGGAGAGACATATTTCTTTACCATCCAAGCAAGCCCTTTTTCTATTGGAATGTGCACAAAGTTTCTGAAGGTTTAGCTTGAAAAATTTGGGGAAAATGTAAAATTTTAGTTAAATTAATTAAAAGTAGTTAATTAAAAGGAAGAGTAATATTTAAAATAAATAAAGTGGCAAAGTTGATACGAAGCTCTAGGAATTATCTACAGATTTCCTATATTCTTAGAATATTAAAAATAGTTTCTACGACATAGCTTCAAGGCAATGGAATATAAAGACGAATGCTGAAAAAGTGAATAATCAAATTTGATGACATGGTTCATCAAATTTGAGTCGAGGAAATGGTAGATATTTAATTGAAAATCTTTTTCATTTTAAATCCGTTTTATTTACTTAATTCTGACGTTAATCCTTCGCTGTGGAATCGTTTCATTTGATATTTCACCACAGCTTTTCAATTTCATTTACGTCGGGTGAGATTAAGTACTTTACTTGAAAGAAAGGCCCAGTCGTTTCCAAGGATTGAGAGTAAAAATGAAATAAAGGAATAATTTTTGGGACTACCTAACTTAAATTGCGTTTAAGGGGAAATTGGAATCTCTATTTGAATTTCTTCTTTTTATTAAGCCTAGTAAATTCAACTTCTGCAGAAAAATCGAACTTGAACACAAACGAAATATTGATTTTGTTTGTAACAAGCAAGGTTTTTGCTATTATAGAAATTATAAGTCATGAGATGGTTGAAATTTTTTAATTTGATAAATTATAATTTTACATTTCTGAACTGTGGAACAAAGTAATAGTGTTTTAAACACGATTATTTGGTCATAGTATTATTGATACTGAATATAGTTTCAACAGAGTGTTTCGAAATATACATCCTCTAAGCGTTCTGCACGTATTTTCCGTTTCTCATACTGAGTTCAAAAGCAGATAAATCGTATTTATATGCATAATTTATTAAATTACCATGGATAAAATATTCTTAAAATTTCAGAGTTTTGATTAAACGCAAAAAAGACCCAATTTATTCACTTTAAAAGCAAATATTTAAGACTTCAAAATAGCAAACCGCTCACGGTTAATTAGTTGTCGAGTTGTAAATAGTACAATACTAATTAATTATAACTTTCTGGATATATTTCACAAATGCAAATACAATTTTGGATATAAAGGGTGGTCATAAATTATTGGATCCATTTCAAAAATTAATTAAAATTAACCCTATAATGTAACAGCGTTGTTTTCCTAAATGAGCGAGAAGCACAAAAAGTTTTGTTTTTCAGATAGGTTACGCGTCGTTATGGCGCTCTAAATCTGCTGTAGCGGGAGATTCCCAACGCAAGTGTCAAAATGGCTACTGCGCAGCAAAGGCACTTCTGGCATGTCTCTGCTTTCAAGAAAGCAAATCATTTGTAACAATACAAAGATGTTTTCAGTTAGAGTATCAAAATTTTCGTTATAAACTTCATTAATCGTTGAATGATCAATTAAGGAGTGAAAGTCACCCTCACTTTTTCAAAAACTTCGTCTGAGCCCGTTGGTCATCCAGCACCCTTCGTGTTCCCCCCAAATTACTCATACCAACCCTTGATGGAGTTTTTCGTTTCAGCCTGACAATTTCGATACTCTAGGGGAAATCATCTTTGAATTGTTACAATTGATTTTCTTTTGTGTAACCACAGACGTTCCTTCTGCTGCACGGTAGCCATTTTGACGCTTGCGTTGGGAATCTCCCGCTTCGGCGGATTTTGTGCGTCGTTACAGCGCGTTACCTATCTGAAAAAAATTGATCTGCTATCTCATTTAAAAAGAAACAAAGTTACTGCATTAGAGTTACAAAGTTATTACATGTATTTAAGAATCACATAGTTTCAAAATAAATCATTATTGAAAATCCTTTATGGAAAAAATTCAAGAAACCATTAATATTGTTGATTTCTATTTTTAATTGATTGTTTAATAAATCACATTTATTTTTAATACATTTTTTAAATAAAAAAGTACATATTTGAACTAAAAGGATATTTCCTGAAGTCCACGTATTAGTGCATACCAAGAATATAAATTTTGTCTGGAATACTTCATACTAGAATCACATAACATAAGAGTCCTCAAGTTTCAGTGATTATGACAATACAAGTTGATATTTCAACATATTTTCACATTAAAAAAAATAATACATTTCAAACTATAAATGTTGGTTTCAAAGCATTGAACTCCTGCAAACTCCTCAAATCTTCCATACCACATCAATATTCCAGATATGAGAATAGATTATTCAAGATTAATTCCTTTAAGTCTTGGCTGTGCATAAACAGTAACAACAAACAGTTTCAGAAATTTCGATAATCACACCTGTTACAATCCGGAGAGAGTAAAGCACACTCAATTAACCTGAAAATATCCGTGAAAGGCAATAGCAGAAGAGTGATGGCATCATGGCATGGACGGAGAGGAGACTGAATGGTGCCTCTGATCAACACGCATTTAGCAGTGGAAGCGTCAATGTTGAAATTTGTTGTTTTCATCCCCATGTCAAGTTGTTTTAAAGCCCTGTTAGAAGAAACTTCCTTATAATGGACGACAAAGCGTGTCACTCTTGTACTGTACTAGTGACCGATTATACTGAAGAGAAAGGAATTCAGCAGATGAGGCAACCTACGTATTTTCAGAAATAAATATGATAGACATATATAGGACACACAAGGGAGCTGGCATTCCTCACTGCAGCCCCTAAAGCACTTTCCAGAAGCCTTCAGGTACAATCAATCGTGAATGCATTTTGTTACCGTAAGCCCTCCGGAACAATCAAATGCACAATATGGTCAATGAAGCCTTCTTTTCGATCAAGGATGATTTTGTATTATTTTAATTTCTTCTTTCAGTCTCTGAAATGTTGAAATACGCACGGATTTCCTTCTACCACTACATATTAAATTTCTTATTTGAGTACTAATTTAACTAAATTTGCAAGTTCCATTTTCTTAGCCGTAAAATACTTCAAGTTAAATTATTTTTTATAGTTGTGGCTTTAATTTTACCCAGTAGTGTATTTTTTCTTCATTCAAAATTGTTGAAATCACAAATTGAGAAAAAAGGAAATTCTTATATACACGCAGTCCATAAAAATACATTTTTAATTATGTAGTCATTATCAAAAAACATTTTAATTCTGAAATATATAACATCAGTATCTCTTTTCTGCAAAACCCTACCTGCATCAAAAATGAGAAACACCTATAATTCGTATATGATCAGATCTTATTCCAGGTTTAAAATATTTAAAGAAATACGATAGAAAAAAATACAATACATTTAATTTAACGGATAAGCGTTTAACATAACTTTTTAAAATAAAATAATATTTACTGTACACATACTGAACTAAACTTTACACATTTTGTCTGAAAGGACACGTGCAGACTGTCTACATCATAGTCGAAGATTAAAGTGAAATTTTTGAAATACATATCTAATGAATGTCTCGAGAGCAAATATTCAAATCCGTTAATATCTTGGAAGCGTGATTTATGCATTTGCAATATCCAGTTTCATTACAGCAATTTAAAGAGGAACTTGAGTCTTAGTATTTTTGTTAGAGTTCATAGTAGGCGAGAATAGAAGACGAACCTTATCATTGGTAGAAATCTAATTAAAGGCAAAACACAGTCGCAATTTCAGAAAAATACACAACCGATAAATTTTGAAGAAAGAAGAATGCCTCTTCTTCGATGGTTTTCGAATGGTACCGCTGTTTTTACGCCAAATGAGAAATGAGAGTGAAACCAGAAATGCTTAAATAATATTTTTAATAAATATTATTATATATAATAATATAATGAAATAGTATTGCATATAATTGAACACACACTTGGCCTATCAGACAAGGCCCGTGAGACCGAATAATATAGTAAACCGAATGTTAAAAAGCAACCTCCGGAAGATATATCTAACGGATAAATGCCTCGTGAGCAAGCATTCAAAACCGGGTTGTGTCTTGAGTTCAATCAGTAGGATTCATACTGGTCCAGTTTCATTACTGAGACTCAGAAGAGGTGCTTAATGCTGAGGTCAAGAATGCAAGAATAGGGAATGAAAGTAATTCCTCTCAGGACTCTAATTAAAAGCGTGTCCCGTCACGATTTAGGAAAAAAACATGACAGGGAAAATTTGATCAACGAAAAGCAACTCTCTTAAGGAGATTTTTGGATGCTAATCTGTCTTTCTTTTTCCACATTGGAATGACTTTTCCATTGTTCTCTCTTTAACTTTCTTTCTATTTTATCCGTTTTCTTTATCAACGGAAATAATTAGCTGTTTCAGTTAGTTTCTATGTTTCTTTTCCTGGGTAATTCCGTTTATAAGTGTTTGGTAAAAATTGTATTTTTTTCTTGTTTTAAGTAACGTATACTAATTCTGGACCTGTCATGGTTTGAAATATTTCGAAAGTTCGATGTTTTGGCATGTACAGAAACTATTTTTGTGGAATGATTGCGTTGATTAAATTTTTACTTCGTTGTTAATAACAATTTCTATTATGTTAAATTCTTTACTTTCCTTTTCACTTTCTGATACATTAAAAAACCTTTCGAATGAACTGTTCATTTTTGTGACTTAAGAAATGGCATTTTTGGCTTGGTTTGTTTCAAAAAGAGATCAATCTTTTTCATTTCGATTTATCATTAAAAAGAATAAATTGCCATTTATTTCTTATGCTTCTTTTGTTTTGCATAGGCAAACTGCATTTCTTCATATCTGGTAGAAAACGTATTGTTTGTATTGGATACTATAAAGAACACTTTGTGCATTTTTTGTCAAATCTTTTGTCAGAAATATTTTATACCTCTAATTAGTATTTTTACTTGAAAATTTACGAGTAATTCGTTATAGACTGTCTATTTTTGCTTTTATTTATCCTATTTGTTTTAAAATGTCATAAAACAATTTGATTTCTAATGCCAATAAAAACATATAAATATTTTTTTTTGCTTTTAGATTGCTTACTTTGTTCTAAATGAGAAGCGTCGTAATTCTTCATTGCCAAAAGATACAAATTACTACTGTTTTTGTTGATTTTTCTTCACCTTCTATCAAGTGCATTTTGTTCTTGTTTATATGACAAAAATATCACTTCTTCTTTTTAAAATATGGAAATTTATTTCATTTATGCTCAATTCTAAAACAATTTGGTATCATTATTCTTTTGTTGTATTCCACAAAAGTAATATTTTTCTTCAGATTACAATTGCCAGCTATTTATCCTATGGTTAGCTTATTTTCAATTTGTGCATCAAATAATTATTTTATTCTTCTGCTTTCTTATTTTTAATTGAGTAATATATTTATAATAATGTCTTATTAACTTTTCTTCTCGTAATGGTGGGAAATAGATGTAACTTACTATTTCTGTAAAATTAATCTAAAGAAAGTTTTCTAAGGGATTTATGGTTGTTGCTGTTCTGCATAGTATGTGAAAATAAAGGTAAAGAGAGTTGGGAAAATGTTAAGATCAACTCCACATACCATACTATCAGAAACATATTTTATCCCTATCTTCAAATATAAAATATATCTCCACCCACAATGCCATCAATCAGTAGAACTGCATCAAGACAAAGCAAACAGACACACATCACAATCCACTGTTAATTTCCTGGAAAAGATACTACAAGAAATAGGAGTTAGGACGATATATTTTACTAATATTCCTGCTAAATCTTCTAATCACCCACGGATTTTTGCATTTTTAGACTTTTAATAAGCACATTATCGAAACGTCGACCTAAAAGGCTTTGTAGACTTTGGAATGCTGCTGAAGAGGAATGGGACAAAATAATTCTTCCGATAGCACAAAAGGCATTATTATCATGGAAGTTACGATAGATAAATATTGTTAAGAATAACGGTAATCAAATTGAACACTAAAAACACCAAAACATTTATATAAAACAGTTCTGTAAATATCATAAAAATCGTGCGAATAGCCTCTGTATGTGGCAGCTTAACCCATTAATGCTCAAGTTGCATTTTTCCAACAATATTTTGTGTGCTAGCATTACTTCTCATGAAATTAACTGGCAAATTACTAAACAAAATCCTGTCTGAAAAAAATATGTTTTAGTGCCTTCCTATCCATCCCTATTTTATGGATGCAATGCAAAATCCAAAGAACTATCAAAAGCTGAAATTATTGGAAACTCCCTTCCAAAATAGATTATTCTTACAATTTTATTTATTGATATATTTGTTAAATGTAAGGAAATTTATTGATAAATAATTGAACAAACTTACTGTTGCCTTATTAACATTATAAAACTGATTTCAAGTCTGACTTGAAATTTAGAAACTTACATTATCAATCAAACACATCTTAATGCCGGAAATGGTTGAATAAAAAAGAAATGAATTCTATCGAAACTGCAAATTTATTCACTTTTATTTTTATTTTTTACTTCTGAAATAAAAATATCACTATTTAAATTTCATCATTCTCTCTACAAAAATATTTCCAGCAAGGAAATATCGAATCTGTCTTTAAAAAATTTAATATCTTTTGAATCGCCTCATCGTTAAATACACTACGTTATACAATATTCAAAATCCTTACATTTTAACATCTAAATCTTTGCTTCTATAGGAATCGACTGACTTTCTCTCCGTATAAAACAGATTTTCTCTGCAATATTTATACAGTGACAAATTTTCGACATATTTCTTACTCCGAACTTGGACAGCATGAAAATTACACTTTGAGACTTAATGCAAATCCTTTATTTAAAGCAATATTAAATGAAATAATAGTTAATAATAAACAGAAAAATTATTAGGAATTTTTTTAAGAAAAATACAAACTGAAATTTAATTTGTTGTCATCAAGTTTAAAAATGGATGAACCTGCTGAATTTAATTTTAATGAATTTGTCTATCGTATATTTGCAACACTGTAATACAGCGAATTCTCAATTCCGAAATTTGTATTAATTTTCATTATAGCAAAATTAAAATTCATTGAGTTTTATTTACAGATAAATTATAAATTTCTTGCAAATGTGCATATTTATGAACAAGAAAAATATAGCTTTCCGAGATGCAACACTTCCTTTGAGCTGTCATTCTGCCAAAGATTATTAATTGTGGTTACATCATTTTTTTTCCCGAAGTTTTCTTTGACCTTCCAAATTTTTTTGGGTCAGTGAAAAAACTTAATTATATACATTCCTGTTAATAATGAAAATTAAGAGTGGGGCTATGTCATCTTGCGATTCATTGCGAGGCACCATGATGACACTTTAAAAGTTGATTGGTTAAAACAAATTATTAGCACATGATCGCTTTTTTGAGTTCTCAGAAAATAAAAAGTTGAGAGTTTGTATCTTTTGAAAATCTTGTTCTTCCAGTTTATCATTTTTGTTGCTTAATAAAATTTTTTGTCAAGGCATTTTTTTTTCAAATTGTGTTGCTTTACTTTGAGTTAAAGTAATTGCTTGTCACTGTTGCTTGTGGGAATTATAATTTTATTCCAGTATTATTCAAGAAAAAAGATTGTGTGAATTAAATTTTTCAGAATATTAAAATGGAAAAAAAATCTTATTTAAATAAAGCAGCTTTTTATTCTTCTTTATACTTTTTTGTCATATTTATCATAGCGTAAATCTGAACATTGTTTAAAATTACGCTTCAGTCAGCAATGGGGAACTTCAGCATTTTTTTAAAAACACGTGAAAACAATCCGCATTTCTAGAAAAAATCATTCTAATTTCAAATATGCAAGTGAAATTTTACAGAAAAAATTGTTTATTTTAATATTGAAGGCGAAAGATGCACCGAAACAGCAGGAATGATTATGCAATCCGAAACGCATTCTCATTGGCCGAGTCGATTTTGACGTCACATGTGCTTTCCTTCGCATACTTCTGTTTCGCTACTTTTGTACCATGTTTTTATTCAAGGCGTTTGTACTAACATTTTAGAAGTGAAGTTTTTGGCTTTTCTACTATTCAACATTTAATTTCATAATGAATATTGGTTTTGTACCGGGTAAATCGAATAATTTGCTAAGGATTGATTCTGCCAAGGAATGATGGCAAAGAAACAGGCTCTTAAATTATCTCATTAGAAAAGCTGATCGTGCCTTCCCTTCAATGCATTCAGTAACCGTAACAAAGCTCTATCTATACTATACCACAGTAAACTTCTCCTTAGGAAAAACGGGTAGGTTTTCAAAGCTACCCATTAGGGAACGATAAAGAGGGGCCTTCCCACATTCCGAGGAGACACCGCGATTTCTGTCGCGCAAGAAAGAATGAAAAGCTAAGAACCTGATTTTGCATGGTCTGTGAAATTTTGTATACCTACCAAAAAAATCCCCAGAAAATAATAAAAAAACAGGAATATACTTATCTCAGTTCTGCTCAAAATAAATTCTGGTACGGCGTTTTTTTAAATACACGTGTGTCTTTGAAAAATTAATTTTATTTTATATAGTTTTATTTTACTCTGCTATGAAGAGAATAATTTTTCCTTCGTACAAGTATTAATTTAAAGATATTGCTTAATAGTAATTAATATAAACAATCCGGTAAAAATAACTTATATAAAAAACTTATGTAAATTTATAATAATATTCGAACACGACCGAATGCGACTAATCTAGGAATTTAAGGGCTACCATGTACAAATCTACAAAACCCTAAATGTGCCGTGAGATAAATATTTATATTTTTTCCAATTGTAATAATTGATAATTAAATTGATTTTAAAGACTGATTTTGATTTGAATATATTCATTGAATCTAAATGATTTATTTTGTATCAAAAATTCTGTGAATTATTTTCTTGCTCTAGAAATGAGAACGGTTTTAATCATCAAAGAAGGTCGTGAATTTAAAATTATATTTAAGATATTCTAATTAATTTTGAATCGTACTCTAATTTAAAAAAATTAGAAACATTTGAATATCTATGGAAATAATATAAGCAGTAAAATATCAAAGAATATTTTTTAAATCTTAAAGAAGTTGGGACAGCCTCTGTAATCTGCTCCTCAAAGGGTTAAAATATAAATTCCATGAAACAAAATAGAAGGGAAAAACTAATTAAATTTAACTGTTTTCTTTAAAATTGATAATTAAAATCTCACCTAATACTTATATTCAAAACAAAACGGATATCGAGTTCAAGGCTGTTTTTTGCTGTTTTTCGTGATATACAATTTTAACAGATATAATATCGATAAATTATTTATCGGGTTCCGTTATAATTGTATTAACACATTTAGAAACAATATAATAGTTGCATTTTTCCGACATTATTTTATCTGATAAGGTAGTCGGAAAATATAGTTAAAATCAAAATCTCTACAGCGAGCGAACTGGAGCTTTCTCCTGTTTGGACACGCATGACGTCAGACGCGCTTCGCACCAAAATGGATCGTTTTTCCCGAGTCATCTGAGAGGCGAACTTTGATTGCAAACATAAAAAAAAAAAACTGCCTAGAATTTTTTTTAATGTTTTTGTTCATTTTGAAGCATAGTACATAGTACAACATAAGTTAGTAATGATTTATATTTTTTTAACAAAAAAAGGAAATTTTCTTGTATGAAATTTGCGATGAGTTGATTAACTCAAATAATAGTTTTTTCATTTAAAACACTTCCACTTTCCACTTTCTCCGATATTGTTT
Source organism: Araneus ventricosus (assembly GCA_013235015.1). Classification (NCBI taxonomy): domain Eukaryota; kingdom Metazoa; phylum Arthropoda; class Arachnida; order Araneae; family Araneidae; genus Araneus; species Araneus ventricosus. The sequence goes on along the minus strand of BGPR01001191.1, from coordinate 86,267 downwards.
TCCTGCAAGTTGCGTTTCAAATTAAGATATTTTATTGTAAATAAAAGTTCTCAAATTCTTAAAATTACTGTATCTTCTTAACCTGAATTTGCAAAGAGTACAGAGCCTTTCTTTAAGTCATTAACCCTCGAGGACGCGCATCGGGACAGCGAGGTCCAGTGCCTGCAAGAATTTATTACAAAAAATTAACCTCTGAACGAAACATTTTCTGATTCACAGTAGCTGCATTCAAGGTCCTTCTCTTGCTGACTACAGGTATTTCAAGAATTTCCCCTAATTTCTTATCTAGAAAACAGACGGTCGGGCCACCTAAGCCAGATACGCGCGCTCGTGTTTCTGTGTAGTCTTGCTAAATAGAACAGATAGATCGCCGCAATTTATCGCTATTCGAACTTCAAATATAAGATGTGAAAATAAGGAAAGCGTTTTGGTGAAAATCAACTAATTAAGAATCGATTAAAGAGGAAAGTAAAGACATTGTTTCTGTTGTATTAGTTAGAGATCATATGTCGAATTCTGAAAAGGAATTAGACATTGAATGGGATATTTCTGAGTTCACCGATATTTAGAAGAAGTCTGGAGTTGAAAAATGGTAAGATAGGTGGAATTAACAAATGGTGTAAAAATGAACCTCTCGAAAACATGAGAACTTTCCCACACAACATCGTCATACAACTACAAGAAAACTTTAGTGAAGCAAAAGTTGTTTAATCGGTTCAAAAGTCTTGGAAATTCTTATCGGTGAGATAGATGATGAATTGTAATGTCTTGGAAATAAAAACTAGGCTTTTAAAATATCACAAGACATTTATTTACACACAAGACGATACAAATTAACATTTAACATTAAAAAAAATTAGAAAGATAAAATATTTCATGAGTTTATCATGATTAAATTAACCCAAAATCGACTCATGCTAAACAAGCCATAACGTTTTTATCTCTCTGCTCGAAAAAACAAACTCGTCATTCCCAAATCATGAGTGACGCCTGGACAGCGTCATCTATCGAAGCACTGGGTGGGTACAAAATCCCTGCCCTTTTGGAGACTTTTCGCGGCGGGGTAAGAAAAGCTGAAAATACACTTAGATATACAATAGAAAAATAAACATATATATAGAGAAAAAAAGGAATATCTTCTAAACAAGTGCTTATATATTCCCCTTTTCATATTTGCCAGACAGTACCCCAACAAATACTATAAGACAGTAAGAGTATGGATCCTGCTCAACGCGTCCGCATTTTTGTGCTCAGCCCCTTAAGATGCATTATAATGATTTTAAAGGGTTGGATTGCCAATGACCACCTCAAAATTCGAGCATTTTTGCTCGCATTAGTTTTTAGCAGAGTTAGTGGAGTGTGATCTGTCGCGATAGTGAAGTCCTGGCAATCCAAATAGTATTTCAGTCTCTGTATACCAAATATGAGAGCAGCACATTCTTTTTCACTTGCACAATATCTTTTTCCCACATCCGAAAATTTTCGGCTAAGGTGGAGGATTGGGTGTTCTTTATCATTTTCAGTTACTTGCGAAAGAACAAATCCTATGCCATTGTTGGAGGCATCTTTCTGTAATATAAATTGACGGTTATAGTCCGGAGAGGGAAAGATTGGTTTGCTCGCGAGAGCTTGCTTCAGCGAATTAAAGGCGTTCTCACAATCCTTTCTCAATCCACAACTCCTTTTCGACATTTTCCTTTTAAGGTATCTGTGAGAGGCACAAAAATGGAGGAAAGCATTGGAATATAGTGGGAATATATCCCACTAGACCCAAAAATGCTCCTATGTCCGTTTTAGTTCGTTGAGTAGAAAAATTCTTAAGGGTCTATATCTTCAGTTCTGATGGCTTTCTACAACCTCATCCAACTATGTGTCCTAAGTATTGGACTTGACTCTGAGCAAATTTACATGAGGACGGTTTAATGGTCCAAACCACCTGTTGCATTCTTTGCAATATTGTTTCTAGGTATTTGATATGCTCTTGAAACATGACAGAGAAGAGTGCAATGTCATCGAGATAGGGTGCAGCAAAGTCTTGACAAGCCTCAAACAACTATTCTACTTTTCGACTAACTTCATAAGGAGCATTCTTCAGTCCAAATTTCATACGCAATGGTCAAACGTATGTGTCAAAGTTTGTGACAAATGCGGACAACCTTTGGACATTTTTAGAAATAGGAATTTACCAATATCCCTTTAACAAGTCCAAAACGGTGATACATATTGCAGAGGAGACTGTTTCAATTCTTTCCTCTATATTCGGCAGTGAGTGAAATTTGGTTTTAGTGACCTTGTTGAGATTTCGATAATCTATACACGGCCATGGCTCTTTCCCGGGTGCTTTAACCAGTATAATAGGCGAATTATAATCGGAACATCCTACTTCAATAATTTCCATGACAAGCCTTTTCTCAATTTCCTTCGGCAGGATTTCATTTTGCCTTGGCGATGTCCGGTAAGTCTTCGACAGCATTAGTTTGCCCGACACTAGTTCAATGTCATGAGTGACAAGGTCAGCGTTTCCAGGAATATTGGAAAAGCATTCTTGATACTTCCAGATGACATTCCGCAGTTGCTGACATCGGTCTTCCGTCAATGTACTCCCGGTGGGTTCTGGAATAATTTCTGACAAATCAAGAACATTATGAATTGGTTCAATGTGAGAAGTCTGAAATTCATCGACTCATATTCCTTCTTCAGCTTATAAAGAAAGGTAATTTATCTGCTGTGGTCTTTTTAGTATGGATTTAGCATATTCATATGATAAACTTGAGACTTATCTTTTCTATGAGGTACGGACACCACGTAATTTGTTTCTGAGAGCTTCTTCAAAATAGTACCAGGACCAGTCCATCATGGGCTAAGCTTGTTCGCTCTACAATTAGAAAATATCAGCACAAAATCCCCTTCCTGAAACACTCGTTTCACGGCACTATTGTCATATCAAGTTTAATTTCTTTATTGGGACTTTTTCCATCTCCTTAACAGCGAGATCTTGAAACCGATTCAGTCTGTTGAGTAGAGTGAACACATATTCAGTCACTGCTGTCTTCTTCGGGTTGATGCCAATTTTCATAAAGTAAGGTAACAGATGTTATAAGGTTCCTCCTATGCCCGAATTCGGCCGGGTTAAACCCTGTAGATTCGTGGGTCACTGTTCTTAGAGCGTATAAGGCTGCTTGAACATGTTTCTCCCAGTCTGGGTCCTCTTCGGAACACAAGACACGAAGTATTCATCCGAGCGTGCGATACCGAGGACCTATGATTGTCACACAAGTACGCACTAGTGACAAATATAGAATCTCACAGCTAGAACCTAGAACTGGCCGTCCTTATGATACAATAGTTCATGTCAGTCAGTTAAAAGCCTGGAGAAGCCGAAATGAAGACGATGATGACTCTAGTACGAATTCTCATAATGAACCTGAGATGCAAAGATCCAAACGAACTGTACGAAAACCACTGCGTTATGGAGATTTTATGCCGGACAGATAGAACTTTTTTTTAATGTTATATTTCACCTTATTTTATCTTTTATGAATGTATTGATGCTGTGATTTGTAAAGCATAATTTTTTTAAATAAAATTCTGATTTATATACAGGTTTTTATTTTCATTCTGAACTTTAATGGATAATAATGAGACTCTTATTTATTTTCCAATCTGTATGATATATTTGAATTAGATCTATAATTTTATTTTTTAAGAAAAACAGTAAAGTGTCAGTTTTATGTTAGTTAAATTTCCTTCATATTTGGTATGAAAAGGCCCAAAAATGTTTTTGAATATCACACCGATAACGTCCAAGACATTTATAAATTGTGAAAAAGCACCTGATTAATTTCGAATAGGTGTTAAATTTTTCTTCTTATTCTTTGATTTTGCGAAGTTTGCAAAAAATTGTCTGTAGAAAAAAAAATTCAATAACACTTTACTTCGTAGCTAGCGCATTTTCGTAAAATTGATAGAAAAAAAGTTTGATCGTTTTTGCTTTCTAGTACACGAAGTATACAAAGAGAAAGTATTATAATCGTCGATCGTAAATTTCAACACGAGATTTTGATTAATCTCCACGTTTTAGACCTCCCTGAGTCCGAAGAACACAATTTTGGAATTTTGTTTGTGAACACGGTAACTCAAAAACGGTTAAAGCTAGAAAGGCGAAATCTGGTGTATGGACTTTATACAAAATTAGTATATATCAATCCATTTTTGGATAAAGTCCGTAAACGGGAAATTTGTCTGTTAGGGTTCATATGAACACGATAACTCAAAACTCAATAGCTAGATAGATAAAATTTGGTACACAGTTTCAAAAATTAGGAATGTAAGCCCGTATTAAGTTTTGGACGAACTCCCTCGAAACGTTGACTGTCTGTCGGTTTCTGGAATCGCATGCTTGTGAACACTATAATTCCCAAACGCAACGACTTAGATAAATGAAATTTGGTATGTGGTCTTTTAACCTTAATTGCCCAATTTTCGTTTCAATCGGGTAAAAAAACTCTAATGCCCCTGAAACTCAATATGCCATTACTTTTCGATAAAAAATTATAAATAAAGAATTAAATTTAATTTTGAAAAATTCGCGACTGGATGCTCTTCCCGGACTATAGCATCAAAGTTTCAAATTTTAGGTGAATTAAATTTCCGTTTATTATAATATAAGATAATCTCTTGCGTACTAAATAAAGGTTATATGAATAAGCTATTTCTTCCGACATTTAGTGCATTGGTTTTCTAAATGCAATCTTTAGTTTGAGGATTATTAATTCGCCCTCTTAAAAAGCATATATAACTAGTTTCAGTACAAAAGGCTTGTAGTATATTGTTTTATTTAAAACATTATTCAGGGGTTAAGAAGGTTATTTATAATCCTTCATATGTATTAATTATTACTGGCTATTATGGAATATAGATTATTAAGTGACTATCTATATAATAAATGTGTGCATACAAAACGGATTAAGCCAGTTAAGCTCCGTTTATATTTGTGATCGGCTCTAAATTTTTAACCTTTTATCGAATACTAAATCAAGAAACACTATGAAAAGTTTTATAGTGCCATCAGAGATTAGTAAAATATATATAAATGGCATTGTTGTTGATCCTTAAAATTAAGAAAATAATTTTTACATTCGTAGACTAATATGCTGACGTGTAGACTGAAAATAAATTGAAGTCAAGAATATAAAAAAGACTAATGATATGAAGTACAGCCAATATCTAAAATACAACTATTAATAAACATCAAATAAATTGAAGTCACAGACATCTAAAGAATATCAACTTTCATGCAACTTCGATGATGTTCATATTTTTAGAAACTCACAACATGAAAAATAAGTAATATAGCCTTCATTTTTTTGGCCCAACGGTCTGGCATTTGTCTAGTCTAACGGTGTTTATTTTTGTCATGGACACGGGCAATATGCAGAAAGAGGGCTCTCGAAGACATAAAGTGTAATTTTGTCACACGACAGGTGTTATCTCCGAAAGCAGTAAAACCTAGTTTGAATAGATTCCAAGCTGAATGGAACGGATTCTTGCGGTTAGTCCGCCCCTCCGAGGGGGTTGCTGATTGTCCTCAGTTCAGAGGGGGGAAGAGACTTGATCTGCTGCGCTTTTGGGAAAATCTTCTGTTGGGAGGGAGACACTTTTAAAACAGATAAAGGTTCTGCAGACTCTCGCTTTTCCAATCGCTTTAGAAAGAAGATCGAACCACTCAGAGGGTTAAACTTGGCAGACATTTCGCTGGGCGTTTTGACTTTATTAAAGGCTTGAGGTTTTCGTTGGCATCGATTTTTGATTGAAGGTTTACCATGTCATTTGTGGATTTGAATGAGATTGCCAAGCCATTATCCTTAATGGATTTAATGTTTGTATTGTTAAAATCCTTTGGAAGAAGTTCTTCATTTAGAAGTTCTGTTAAATTTTTCGATGAAGAGGAATTTGGAAAGAGTAAAATTGTAAGATTTAATGATGGTTCAACTGGGGAGGAGGGAGGAGGAGGAATGGAAACTTGAGAGGTGCAAGACGGAACTTGATTTTTAGTCTGGCGATTCTCCCGCTGAGGTTGAGGTTTAATATTAATAAGTTCAGTAGCCAGAATATCTGCCTGGAGCTGATCTAGAAGGAGGAGCGCTTTGCCTACGTTTGGAGTTGTGGACGAGAGAAACCCTCTGATTTTATCCACTTGATCATGAAGAGAGCCCGGATCAGCTGCAGAATGGGAAAAGACCTCTGTTGGGACCCGTTGGGACGGAGGAACGTCTTGTTTATCCTTTAATCTTGAATAGAGAACCTCAAGGTCCTCCTCATCCTCTAACTCCTGCATAGGAATGGGGCTCATTTCTTTAATGGCACCCTCTATATCTGATGTATCTGAGAGAAAATTTTGTGTTGATATTTCAGCATCGGGAAAACTAGTAGCCATGGTAGGTGGATTATGATGGTCTGACTGTGAAAGGTCTATCTCCAAGACTGGTGAATGAGTTATTGTTGAAGAAGAGGAATGCAATGTTCTCAACTTCACTTTGGGTTCCGACTGCAAAACCTTGTCAGAATTTGCCAAATTTGATTTTGGAGCAGATGATGGTGTTGAGGTTATCAATTTTGGCTTCTTTGCAGAAGTCGGAGATGATGATAGACTATTAGAGGAGATGTAAGAGAGAGATTTGACGGATGAGGCCAACTCTTCACAAGTGTCCACAATTTCAGATAAGAGAATTTCACCCGAGAAGTGACTAAGATTCTCTATCAAATTTGAGTAGCGCAATGGGTCTTTCTCGCGCATCCTAGAGTAGGACTCGGAGCGCGCTTTTTGAACATAGTCAATTTTATCCTGAATTGCATTTTGCAGTTCTGGACCCAATGGAGCTAAAGATGCCTTCAAGCTTGTAGAAACGGATGTAGATGTTGCACATTCCGTCAATGGGACAAATTCAAGTCTTCCTGGGATGCAGATTGGAATCTACCACTTGAGAAGGATGTTTTTGTTGTTTAATTTGTGAAGATTTGTCCACTGATGGGGTTGTCTGAATATCTTGGCATGAGGCTGAGGAGATAGGATTGTGTTGGGGAAGCCTTTGTCCTCTTCGTCCCACTAGGGACCAGTCTCGAACCCCATTAGAGTCTTGTTGTGTCTGTAAAGATGGATGATTTGACCTCTGAGGTGACCTCACCTCCTTAACGGAGCTTCTTGTACGATAGACATTAGTCTCGTTTCTGTTTTTATTGTAGTTTGCACTACAACAAAATTTGCGCCTAGGCATGCTTTGAAGATGTGGTTTTAGTGAAAGAGTTATTTGACTTGGATTCAAAAATCAATTTCAATGTAACACTAGAGAAGGCCAGGGCAGTTACCCCACCGCGCCCACCCCGGCGCACCCCATGCAGAGAAAAAAAACAAGTGAATCGACATATTAACAACTGGATTAACATTTTTCTCTAGTCAATGAAATGAGCGACTAAAGAAAGAAAAGGTGATGGAACCCTGGGTTGACCAATAGGGGGGGGGAAAAACAGAGGAGGGGGGAATTTTTGAAGAAAGTATAAAATGGGTACCTGGTACTAACCAAATTTGGTAACCCTAGTGAAATTAGGAAGAGAGCTATAAGCTAAAGTATTTCCCATGTTAAAAGTACATAGGAAAAAAACGAGGTCTGAAAAGGGGGAAAATAATTTAAATTGTTAATAACTACCGTAATTAAATTGAGAAATGTATGAAAATTGCTACAGAGATAGAGTAGGGCCTATACCACCCCTGTGCCAAAAATGGGACGAGAATGGAAAAGAGTTAGAAAGAAAAAGAGAAAAGAAGTGAAATGAGGAGAGGAAGAAAAAAGGGGGAAACAGTAAGATGTTGCGCTACTTTAATTTGATTTTTAGAAACAGTCGAGAGAGAGACGATTACGAGAAGTGATGAGTACGGTTGAACGATGTTACGTTGTACGCAGTTACGAAGTGTGATAGTTCTGTTTCAAAGTTCTAATAAATATTTGTTTTGTCTTAAAAGAAGTCTTATGAATGTCAATAGAGAAGCCAACAGGATGGTAGGTGGAACTATGTAGAATCCTAACTCCAAAACGTTCAAAGAACTCTGTCGTTAATTCGCTCATGAAGGAAGTAAGTGCCTTGATCGTGTGGAATTTCCTTCGTAAAACCCATGCGACTGAAAATCTGAAGAAGTGCATCGACCACAGACATGGAGGACCATCAGATATTTATGGAGACATGATATCTGATACATCCACGGCTTCCGGATATTTGGACGCCAAGAACATCGCTGTAATCAAATTTGTTTTTTCCGATGCAGTAATGGGCAGAAGTCCTACAGTATCAACGTTTATTTTAGCAAACATATTTTGAATTATCGGAACTAACTTCATAGGTGGTATTTTCTTATCATTGGGTTTTCCTACAAGTTGACAGTGGTCACAACTTCGGATATACTCTTCGATCGCCTTATAACAGTTAGACCAAAATATATTTTTTGCAAGAAGGTCCTTAGTTTTAGTAAGTCCTAAATGACTCGATGAACCTTTATGGCAGAGAACCTTCAGTCTTTCCCGGAACTCCTTAGGTACTAATAATAAAAGTTTTTTCCTCACCAACTTTATTAGTCTTCCTATTCACCAAGAGGCCATTAGGAAGAATTTCAAACTCGTTCCTTGAATCGGTCTTTTCTAGTATCTTTTTTGTCAATGACTGTAATTCCTTACAGCCTTGTTGAGCGGCGATAGAAGTCTTTAGAGTCAATCTTTAACAATGACAAGCCCTCATATTCTTCTTTCGGAGGGAAAGAGATAAGATCATCATTTTCTATTTCTATGCTTTCTGTAGCTGCTATTTCGGTTTCTTCTACAGATATGGGATGTTTGTCTTTGACATACACAACCTCTTCCTGCTCTTCCAAACGTTTCTGAGCTCTGGTTTGGATTACAATAACTTGTTGTGAAACTGGAATTTTTTTCATCTTTTCTACAATGGCTGCAGTTGTGTTCCTTAAAAGATATCTTCATTTATTAGCCTTGTTTGACACTACGGCTGCCTTAGTTTTCAAGTGCCCGAATTCTCCATTCAGTAAACACACCGGTGCATCATCCAATGGTTGCTGTACCAAGACTTACTCACCTGTAAACATTTCTGGCTTTACCACTTTCAAGCACACTTCATTAATCCAAGATACCGTGTCATGCAGAATAGGTATAGGAACCCATTTACTTCGCACATACAGATGTGTGGTGACATTTTCCAATCTTCGTAAGCTTCAAATAGACGATTTACAAGTGCAGAACTCTCTTTGTTCATCACCAAAGGACAATTTGGTCTAATATGCTCGTTAGACACACATTTCTAACACCGAAAAGTTTTTCTTTTTGCCGAGATCTTCAGTATTTGTGGTTGATTTCTTGACACCGTGTTCTTCCTTCTTGGCTGGCAAGGATGCCTTACTTTCAATCGGAGATTTAGCCTTCCAAGTTGGAAATCTCTTTTTTGAAGATCCACTGTAAGACTTTTCCTACCAAAGGCTTCGAACACTATCATATTCGTCCAGCCTTTTAGAGAGTACTTCTGGGCTTTTTATTTCAGCCCACTCGTCTATGAAATGACATTTAACTTTCCAGGGAACTCTTCTTTTTATCTGCTAGCTCGCTATTAAGTCTCTGAGCTCGGCAAAGGTTTTACTTCAAGTGCTTTCAGCCATTCTTCCAAGAAGTTCCTTAATTCATACAAAAAGTCTGTCAAATTACTGTTAGCAATTTTTGTGTGGTTGTTTAACTTTTGTCTAAACTATATCTTTTGAACAATAGCTTCTTGATATGCAAGTAGTCGTTTGAAACTTCTTCTGACTCCCTGGCAATCATCTGTGACATCTCATACCATAACAATTCAATTAATTGAGATACCAACAAGTCTTCATTAATTTCCACCCGTCTGACTCGCTTCTGAAACAAGACGACATATAGATATATGTCTCCTTCTTTGAAATCAAATTTTTGCATCGGATGTCTCATCTCCAGCTTTGGTTTTGCCATTGGGACCGTTTCACTCGGTCTTTATTTATTTTCCAATTCTAGATGTACTTTCTTCAGCTGAAAAGAATTTTCCATCTCCTTTTCGTCAAGAATTCGTTTGGCCTCTCTTCTGCAATCCGCTTCTTTCCTTCAAACCGCTTTGCTTCCTTTTCTTCTTCAAGCCGCGTTGCTTTTAATGTTTCCAGTAATTCTTTAATATAGTCAACCTCTTCATCATAATTGTGTATCGCCTGGGGGATGGCCTTTTTAATCTCAGTGGCTATTGCAGAAACCCCGACTTCAACCCCGAGGTTCTCCGTTAATTTTTGTAAATCAGCCTTTAAGGCTTTACCCCAAAACGCAATCTCGCCAAAATCTGATTCCCCGAAATACTATTAGTAACTTGCTTTCTCTTCGAGCGATCCCTACTCTTTTACACAGTTTTAAGTGCACAAAAAATCAATAAAGAATTACAAGAATAAACATTATTTTATTTTACTTGCTGGTGTATTTAATACCACCTTAATTAGAACACTTCAACTACTAAGCAAATAAATTTAATTATCAATTGAAACTGATTTCAACACAAATTTTAAATAAAAATATGAAAAATACTTCTTTACAAGCACGCAATCAAAATATAATGTTTGAAGAAAAAGTTTAAAATGTAATCACCTTACTCTTATTTTTTTTTATTATTATTCAAATATAAGAACAATAAAAATGCAAAAGAATAAAAATGAGCGATCAATAAGAACCATTATTAATATCCACAAAAAAGGTTTTCTTACAACCGGAAGTAGCCGTTAAAAATAGCCCAGGAGAAAACTCGAAGTACATAAAAAAAATTCGCACGAAAACAGAACTCGTTAAATTTCTCCACTTACGTTTTCAAACATAAAATGACAATTCTTTTAAAGATAAATGCAATAATGATACCAACAAATTCAGTAAAATTATTCAAAACAATCAAATAAAATTTCTATTCAAATAAGGAAGTTACCTGCAGCAATATTAATAATATTAATTAAATTTCTATATTATGCAAAAACCACATAATTATTTCTTAATTGATTTATTTTCCGCTGACCAAAACTTTACAATTATGCGAAACAAAAGTTTAGAGCACCAGTGACGAATCCGGAGGGGGTGCTATCGGGCTACAGCCCCCCCCCCAGAGCCAAGGCAGAATTCTTGATTTTATTTAACATCATTACAAGTGCTTTTTCTTAATTTCCCTCTTTTAAAAAATAATAAAAAAGCTTCAACATTACTTTCTGGCTTGACAGGCTCGAAAATTGTCCTACTTTTTTAGTCATTCCACTTGTACTTGTAGCTTTGACTCGGCCGAAGATATTTTTTGACTAGTTACTTCATTGTAATTTTTATTAAATTATCTAAAGTATTGTTGTGTTCTTAATGATGATTCTTATTGTGAGGTGAGTAAAGTCTGTAAAGTTAAAGAGTTTTGGTTTACTTTAGCCTTGAAGTTTGACATTTATCACGACTATACACAGTTTTTATGACCTCAGCCGGCCCGCCGTCCCGAATCCTAGATTCGCCACTGTACCGCACGATAAGCATAATACTCTGCCTGAAATTAAAGTTATTTTATAACAACGGTACACCAAATAACTTATATGTCAATTTAAATGTAATATCACTTAACAATTATATCTAGTAAGAATTAAAGCAACCAGACCAAGTTTTGCTGTATAAGGTAAACCACCAAATTAAATCTTTGCTAAAACCAAAGTTATCGTTATACTATACATAACAATACATTATACCACTATAAATAAAAATGATACTATATTATGAATAAAGCAACCAGAATAAATTATTCTATATAATTAACCGTATACCGCACAATCAAAATTTTTTGTTTATTAAGTTAATATCATTATTATACTATTCTTATGAGCATTTCATAATTAACGTGTTAGAATTTTACTACGTAATATTTTTACTCAACAATTTTCACAAACTCAACAAACACAATTTTCAGTTAAGTGTACAGTTAGGTAAAATGAACTTTTCCCCACTTAATCTGAAAATTAAAATAATGTAACAGGACTGATTTTGAGTAAGTTTTCGAGGTATAGTGGATCGAACTATCCACACCAGCTGCCACCAAATAATAAGTCTGTAATTTCTTGGAAATAAAAATTGTGCTTTTAAAATATCACAAGACATTTATTTACAGACAAAAGACGATGCAAATTAGCATTTAACATAGAAAAATAAATTTAGAGTAATAAAATATTTCACGAGTTTATCATAATTAAATTAACTTAAATAGACGTAAGATCAGTAAAATTCAGTCCGTTAGATAAAATCACACTTTTTCCGTCATGCTAAACAAGCAATAACGTTTTCTTTTCTTTTTTTTCGCTCGGAAAAACAAACTCGTCAATCCCAAGCCACGAGTGACGCCTGGACACCGCCATCTATCGAAGCACTGGGTCGGTACAGCAATAATGTTTATATCTAGGCGAATTCAGGTAATTTTGGGCGAGATAGCCAGCCTTCTCATAAATACCTTTGAAATGCAAGCATTCATCGATCTTCTTCAATTTATAGCGCTCCCCAGTAGAGATTTATATGACAATTATTTTTTTAATATCTCATATTCTGTAAACTAGTGCAACGAATGTTTCCTATTAAACTAAATGTAATTTTCTGCGTGTTCTGTTGAAAAAACAAGTCCCCGGGCTTACGAAGCCCGACGCGCATCCTCGAGTAAGTGCAAGGAACGCGCATTCTCGGCAATTAATATTTTTTTTCGGGATTTTATCCCGATTTTTTTTCAAATTAGATAACAAACTAAAATTTCCGAGCTTTCCTTGAAATTCAGATAAGCATTTATTAATTTGAAAAATTACCCCTGGAAAGAAAATTGAAAATGATTTTTCAATTTGATAAATATAATTAAGAAATCGAATGTTATAATTGAATTTCAAATTGTTTCGCTTTGATACCTGAAAAGTCAATTATAAGAGCATTAAACAATGATTAAGACCATGAAAAAAGCAACAAAATAGTATATTTTGATTATGGATTATTATACACCAGGTATAATTACTTTTAATTCAAATAAATTAAATTTCTTAGGTTTCATAGAAATTAGAAAAAAATGGCGTCTGATATTATATTTTGCTTAAAAGAATGGTTTGGCGAACACCCAGATAATTTTCATTTGGAAAATGACACATTGTTCACGAAAACCTAATGCAATGTAAAGTTTTTATTTTGTATTGTAGCCTGCAGAAATTAGGAAGAAAAGGAGTAATGCAGAATCAATGTAAATACTTCTATGATCATATATTTAATTTTAATATTTTATAAAACTTTAAAAATTAAAACCAATTGAGTATGTCATAAATCGTAATATTAAGCACCATCTATTTACTAATCAAGGCTATGAAAAATTTTCACCACAGAAAAGAAAATGATTTATTAATCACAAAATTAATGTTCTCTAAGCATGGAAGTTGCTAAATTCAGGAATAAAATGTTCAATGTTTTCGAAAAATTTCTTATAATATTTTACAATCCGGAATATTCAAAAGAGACAAAAAATCTATTTGGTTTCCTTAACATAGAATTGTCCAAAAAAGAACTGGTTTAGATTTTTTTCTTATACAAAATTAAGCAATATCTTAAAAAGAAAAGAAATGTATCGTTTTTCTCAAACTGTCAGAGATTTCTCTTCCTCCAGGCACATCTAAACATTTGTCTTCTTAAATTTTGATCATGGACACGTTCAATTCCCAGATGAGAATTTAGTTAGAAGAAAATAAAATTAGAAGCAATTCGGACCGGGATATCTAGAATAGTCCGACATCATAATCATCGATTTTTTTAAATATTTAACCATAAAATAGGCCAATATTGTTGTAAAGATGTAAATGTATAAACTCTCTTTTAAAAGAAATAGCTATGGGGTTACAGTTAGAGAACAAGTGTTTAGATTTGGGTATCATCAATTAATTACTTTTACAAAAGACAAATGTCCTTACTCTGTTTTAACGCAATTAGAAAAATTTATTATATTCTCAAACAGAAAATTTGTTCGTTTACGAATTACTGCAATAATTTTATTAAAATAGTTTATGAATAAAGTTATGATAATTTATTGTCCCCAGAAGCTGCCTAGATCGGGCCGCAAACAGTTGCATAAATTGAACTGTTTAAATCAATGAGATTATTATCTTAAACAAGAGGGATATCTCAGAAAGCAGTTATCAACACTAGGAGTCTTTATAAATTGGAAGTGGAACAAGCCGATGCAAAAGTAAATAAATAAATAAGAAGGACACCAAAGCCATAAAATGTTCGATCAAAAGAACAAGAACTAAGGTTACGTATTTTTGTATCATTTGTGACGAAAAGATGGGAGAACAGGATTTAAAGTAGTTTGTGGTCTCGTATCGGAAACCAACCCTATCTGCACAAGAAGCTCAAAATAGTCATACAATATCTTTCAGATGGTGCACGATATTTATACTATCGTAACAGTATCGTGGTTATATTATAAAATACAGTCGAACCGCGATATAACGAACCCGAGATATAACGATCCCTCGGTTACAGCGAACCTTTCACATGGTCCCAACTGAAGCCCTATGTTAATAATGTATTTTCAAACGTTTACAACGAACAGCAAACACTAGAGACTCGGTTATAGCGAACTGAAAATTTCTAAAACTTCAAACTTTTCACTTGCCCAAAGGGACATGCTTCACTAATTGTGCTCAAGTCAACCCAACTTCTACAAGAGTTACCCCTTTTGCATGAAATACTCTGGTTCAGAGACCACATTCCTCACCTATTATACCTTTGTTAGAGTCGCTGCTAACCTTATAAGTGGAACAAAGGAACAACAGGCAAGGCTCTTTACAGTTTCTATCTCTCCTCCTCCCCCCGGTGGACATCTGGCCTAGTGTCAACCAGGGAATTAGGGGGGGAACTTTCTGGTCAGACGACCCAGAGAGCAATCACGTGTTTTCTCTGCCATTTTTGTTTAATTGCTTAGTTTATCATTCTGTGAACTTTGCAGTGATCATGGCTAACGTTGGCAAGCGAAAAGCTTTTTCTATCGGAGTAGAAAAGCATGGAATGAATGCTTTTTCGCAAAATGAAATCGCACCCCTAGTAGCACAGTTGGTTGGCCCAACGTTGGGAAATGGTCGGCATTGATGGCAAACGGTGGGTAGTTTTGCCAACAATTAGCCAGCGAAACCCCAACCTAAGCTTATGTGGTTGGCAACACAACATTGGCCCAACATTGTTTTCACGTTGGGATAAATAACAATGACAAATGAAAACTCTGGGTAGTTTAGCCAACAAACCCCAACCATCAGCTTATGTGGTTGGCAAAAACAACATTGGTCCAATAGTTTTCTTGTTGGGATAAATAACGATGAAAAATGAAAATTTTTGCAAAAGAATACCTATCAAAATGTGTTTATACGCAGTTTTTGATACAAAAAAGAATAATTTTAATAATGTGGTCTTTATTTTTGAAAAGAAAATATTAATTTTTTGCCATTATCAAAAGCACATAAGCATAAATTCTTGTTAAAAGTATGAAAAGTGATGCATGTTTTATTATGTTATTATGCGAATGAATTGTTTTGTTGAAAATATCCCTATGTGTTACAGTAAGAAATTGCTTGTGTACAATTTTCATAATATTTTGCACTTAGTTAGTGATGTAGAAAATTTTGGTTGTTTGGAACAATTTTTCAGCTTTTCCATTTGAGAATTTTATGGGTAACACATTAAAACGTATGGTCCGTGCACCAAACAATCCCCTGCAGCAAGTAGCTAAAAGGCTTCAAGAAAAAAATTTTTGCGAAGACTTGCCTTCTAAATCCAAAAATATAGTTACTAAAAAGAATGGAAAAATCACATCCATAAGACTGCCCAAAAATAATTGTGTTGTCAGTTTAACATTAGCGGATTCTTGTTTTTTGACTAAAAGTGATGATATTGTGATTGTCAAATCAATTGAAGATGTAGGCACTTCAAATTGCTTTAAGCTATGTTGTGATTTTTTTTGTACAAAGATAATTTTTATACAGTACCTTTAGAAAGTAGTAGGCTAGGAATTTATAAACTTCATTCTCATTCTCTTCAATCTAGTAAAGTTATTTTATCCACCGACATATGTAGGAAATGTCTCCTTTTACCAGATTTTAATATAGAAAACAAAGAATCATTTATTTGCTTTCCTTATTGCAATATGGATATTTTTCATTGATTTACCATGCAACTTTTTAAAGTTCTTGTACTTTTCATTGTGCTTGCATATGTCAGTGCCAGATCTAGATGTTTTAAATGTAAAAATGTTTACAATAGTTTTGTAGTACCATTTTATTTCTTTTCAAATTGTAGATAAATTGTAATGTTAATTTGCTGATAAATAAAATGTATATATGTATTTAATTGTTTGTAATTTTATTTCTAACTTTTCTTAAGTCAAGGCTGTTTATATGAATAAAAAAAGTGCTTTTACACGTCTTGCAGCTTGCTGGGCATAATTAAAATTTATTTTTAAATTCATGATACGATTAGGTTTATAGGTGTCTCTTTAGTATCTACATTTTAATATATATGTCCTAAACATGAAGTATGAATTTTAAATTATTGAATTTGTTCTCGAAGTATTGAGTTTTTAAAGCTTTTGCAAATGAACGTTTTTTCAATAAATATTTTGTATACGTCGAAGTAAAATGTATTTAACTATTTTTTTTCTAAAATAAAACGAAATCTGTTAAAGTTGACAAATGACATTTCTTTTTTCACATAGCTTTTCTAATGTAACACTTTAGTTTCTAATTTATGTACTATAAAAAGTATTCTTTAGGGAAACTTATAATTCTTGTTTAACAAATGAGATGGTATATAGTACTGATTATCCAAATCAGTCGTGACTGAGGGGACAACATGATTCCATTAAGTGAAGGTGCGTGTTTCCACAGAAACAGTTAAAACTTTATGATGCAAATATTGAAGAGGCAGAATACTGCCACAAGGATACCTAAACTATTAAATGATCCCTTGTAGTTTAGGTATGTATTTGTAGATGTATTCCAATTCTTGTAGTGGAACACCTACCTCAAGGTTGGTTATCGCCTGATAAAGTTTAATAAAGAGATGCACACTAGAAGTAATGATTTAGCATGTGGTTAAGGGTTTTGTAGAGGCTGAAAACACTGGGGGTTTTGGGAGGGGAGAGAATTTTGAAATTTGTTCATATTTTATGTTTGGGTCATTTCTATTTCTGTAAATAATCCAATCTTGATAATTGTGCATTATGTCGCATATTATAAATTTGTAATTTAAACAAAGTTACTATAAATATCTGAATACAATTTCAAACTTCATTTTGAAGTTTTGACTTTCATCATTTTAAAGTATGTAATTTGAATTGTTTTTTTAAAATGCTCTATGCTACATTAAAGTAATAACAGCACTGTTACAAAACTTTATGTAGAACTGATGGAATTTCATATTTTAGTCATCTAATGATAATTTTAGTTTACAGATTACGTGTTAAGGCATGTTGATGTTTCCTGATAACGTGAAGTGGTTAGACTATTTTTGATTGAATTTGTTTTTAAATAACACTAATAAAAAATATTAATGCAGATTATATCCTCTAAACACCAAAACTGCATGTGTTTATTTAACTTCTACAAGTTATCCACAAAAATATAGTATTCATATATATTTGTATACATGTATAATTTCATAAAAAAAGGAAAAGTAATCTTCCAGTAAGCAGTTTATTAGTTATGTAAATATTGTCAAAATAGTTGCTTCCCACCAAAGTTTCCAAAATTCCTGTATTTCAAAATTCCATTTTTTTTTGAAAATATAGGTGTATATAGACCTAAAAAATAAGAAAACTTTGGTTGGGCCATCGTAGGTTCGTATAGGAAAACTTGGTTGGGCCAACAGTTAGCAACTCATTTGAGCCAACGTTGGGGAATGGTTGGTTGGGCCAATGTTGGAGAATGGTTGGTTGGCCCAACAGTTAGCAACGCAGTTGGGCCAACGTTGGGAAATGGTTGGTTGGGCCAATGTTGGGGAATGGTTGGTTGGCCCAACAGTTAGCAACTCAGTTGGGCCAACGTTGGGGAATGGTTGGTTGGGTAACCGTAAGAAAGAGTGACAATCCGTACCGTTGGCCAACCGTGGATGGCAACGTTGGGTCAACTGTATGCCAACGACTTGTGCTACTAGGGACATCTCGAATGTTGTGACGACGATGTCATTACATATGGAGAAGTGAGTGAGGAAGATATCGTGGCATTAGTAAATGGAAACAACTGTATTGTAGATTCGTCTTCAGATACGGAGGAAGAACAAAACAAACCATGGGCTTCAATTGCAGATGCAAAAACGTTTTGAAGAATTTTTTTGCCACAGGAAACATCGGCGAAAATGTTTGGACCTGTTTAAGATAGTGGATAAAAAAAATTGACGAGTTGTATATAAAATCGAAAACTTTTCGACCAAAAATAACATCTTTTTTCAATGTAGTGGATTAGCAAATAAGTGAAAAGAGATAAATGTTTAGTTTGTTTATTATTGAGTATATTATTTAATACTTGGTTTGTCCCTAATTACTAATGAAAATATTATGTTATTAAAAAGCTTATTATAGAAGTAGTATCTTAACATATTAGGGCATTTTTTTGCAAATACGGATACAGCGAACCTCGGTTAAAACGAACTCCTGAGTCGGTCCGTTGAGGGTCCGTTATAACAGGGTTCGACTGCATATTGTTCTAATAGGGATTGATCCAAACTAGGAACCCAGTTTCCTTGTCTGGACCGATGCCACTTTTTAAGTCTATTTATTTCCTACTTTAACGTGTATTTCATAAAATGCTAATTACATTGTTCTGAATACAAATAAACAACAAAAAGTTCTACGACGTGCTTCTCATTAAAATCTCTTATGTGTCACTGTTCATTAAAAAATATCAGAATGTCCCAAATTCTGCAGACTTTCCCTATATTAATCTTTCATAGGGAGTTAGTGAAAAAGAGGAGATAAATAAACGCAATAATTAAAAATACATATATAACTTAGGTTCAAAGTGAATTACAAATGGCATTATAAAAAATATGTAGTTGAAATTGCCTATTTTGTGTTTTCTTAGTTGTTCCGTTGTGAAGAATACTGAGCATGTGTTTAAAAGAAGTACATATTACCGCTAGCAGATTTTGTCCAAAATTTGAATTCAGATCTTGAGATTTTATGTATGAACCACGAAATAAATTTCATCTACCAAGTCATTTAATTTTTATGAGTTATCGTATTCATGTACGTACCGACATAGAGAACACTACATAACTCGAAAGCAATTTTTCCAGAAATCATAAATATCTCAAAATTGTAGATTTCTTAAAAAATCAAAATTTTATGTGATTCCTCAAATTATAATTAAGATACATTCATTCATCTACATCTTGAGAAAATTATAAAATATTCTTTATGCATTTTTCATATACTAGATAATTAACTTCATAACTAGACTACCAGATAATAATAAAAAAACCTTATATGATTTGAATTCATACAAATGAAAGCTTATTTCAAATAAAAGCATAATTTTTTATTTTATTTATTTTACATTTGAATATTAATTTATATATCAATTACACATTTCGAAATTAAATAGTATCATTCGTTGTAAAGTTATTTGAGCGAAGTGATGAGCATATCAAAGGACGTATTATCAAATATTTCTGTACTCATCAAACTTTTTATAAACACGTTACACAATCAAATACGTACTATGAACTAAGCGTTTTGTAGAAAACCTGTCGTGAAACATTAGATTTTGACTTTTTAAGGTCTAAAAATAATCAATGATGTTATTATACATGCATTGAAATGAAAGAGCAATTCATAGAATGAAACTTTTGTTGGAGATGAAAAGCCAATGCGTTTCTTAATTTTTTTATCGAATTAAAATAATTTAAGTTCATATAACAACTTACTAGCATCATGTAATCTGTAAATACCAGTTTCTAGCATATTCATCACACATTAAAATCTATTCATCCAAAAATACCATTACATCATTATCAATGCATTTTTTTCCTGAAAATCCCCAAAGGGCTTCAAAAAATAAGTTTAGTTTTGTTTATCATGAATTTTTATACTGCAGCTTTATATAGTCACCACTCTAGCAACTGGTAACACGATGACAGATTCTAACCGTCTACAAGATGTCAGCTTGATGGAGAGGACTTGATTACAGTAAAACTCTCTCCATTTATCATTTTCTACTGACTAAATTCTCATATGGGAATTGAGCTTGTCCCTCATAAAAATTTAAGAAGACAAATCTTTAGCTTTGATATAGTGGGAAAAATCCGCTGAGCTTTGTAGGATATATTGTCATAAATGGATTGTCCTTTCAAAAGTTTTCTTAATTGCGTTTAATAGAAATAAGCAAATAGATAACGAGCATTTATGAACAATTCAGTTCTCAGAGAAATAATATATTTTATTTCTCTTTTGTTTCTTCTTTATTGAAAAAGTAGTAAAATTATTATTAAACACCAAGCTTCTTCTACTTGCATTTTGCAACTTTCGCAATTTATCAAATTTTAAAATTGTTTGCTTAGGTAATTATATTTTTACATAATCGAAATTTTATTCTGCTCTTAAAGTTTCGATATCAGATGCTAAATATTGGAAACTTCAAGTATACTTCACAAAATATTTTTTACGATATTCTATAATTCTTTCTTTCATAATTATTTTAATCCAATATGATAATTATAATAACTTAAAACATTAGGTACAGGGCAACTTGGTATAATATTTTTGGGAGCAATTTGCGACAGAATTAATTAAATATTCTTTTAATCATTGTATAGGATATAATAGATCCTTAGGCTTTATGTTGGTTCCATACAAATAAATTAGTCGATTCGTCCAACTAAATTATTATATTATTATTCTAAAGAACATTACATTATTACCATATTTATGAAGCACTTCTTACATTTATAAAGCTACGTACAATTATTAATTAGTTCTGCTCCAGCTAATAATCGGGATGGTTAGTCGTCTTTACCATCGTCAAATATCGTTGCTCTCTTTCTGCTTGTATCTGTGTAACTTGTTCTCTGGCGCTCATTGCGACGGCAGCGACATCTACTGGTACTTAGCTGGTGGTCTATCATAGGTAGCTCTTCAAATAAAGTAGGAACGCTTTCCCTATTCAGTATTTTAAATCTAGAGCATGGACCCTATCCATCTCTGTGCAAATTGATTAATCATAACATTCTGTAACAGAAGGGATTTCAAACTTTAAAATAAAGAAATACAGTGATACCTCGAGATACGAGTTTAATTCGTTCCGTAACCTTGCTCGTATGTCAATTTGCTCGTATCTCAAAGCAATTTTCCCCATTGAAATTAATTGAAATGCCATTATGTTAATCCGTTCCAGCCCCAGCAATGCTACCCCTAATTGTTTTTGTTACGTGTTTTTGAATAAGAAAAATGTATTTATAAATGACACATATTGTATAAAAACGTAATAAAAGAGAATGTAAAGCAAGAAAAACTGGTTTTATAAAGTGTACATACACCGTGCCGTTCCTCGTATCTCAAATGTCGCTCGTATTTCAAAACAAAACTTCGCTGCTCGACAGCGCTCGTATCTCAAATAACTCGTATGTCAGGGCACTCGTATCTCGAGGTACCACTGTATCAGAAAAATTTCATGCACGCGATTTTCAGTCAGTAATTATTATTATTAATAGTATTTGACGGTAATGCAAATTTTAAAATTGTTTTAAGTATAATGTTGCATATTGAATCAGGAGTATCAAATCAGCCAGGAAATACTTTCTTTCTAATAAGTTCCCACATGCAGTAGACCGGAAAAACGCCGGAACTTACAAGGGAATGGATGGAAACATATTCTCAAAAGACAGAATACTCTGATATGTCATATTTCCATGGATTCTCTTTTCGATTGCGAAATAATTAGATTTATTCTATTACGGATATTTTCTAATGCCAACATATTACGAAAATAAACTTTAAGTACATTCACAAAGAGAAGAACATTATAGCCACCTACAATATTTGCCTTCTCTCAGTGCCACAGGAAAATAAAAATGCGTTAAATCTAAATGTCTGTTTATCGGTTGGGATTAAACAAATTACAGTTGATTGTGTCTTGAAACCAAAGTCATATATACAATAACTGCTCTGCTCATCCTCAAAGTTTATAGTGCTCTGCGATGATTGTATGTAACGCAACCTCCACTGACAACATCAGAACGTACTGATGAATGTTAGCCAGCATTTAAATTAGCAGATGTGTAGATTAAAGTTCCGGCCACAGTTAATGAATCTTGAACTCAATACATTCGTGTTAAAATATACATAATTTAAAACTTATTAGTTCGTGTCATAATATCATTAGATCCACATCAAATTACAGTTTCAAAGAATCTATTATAGACGAATAGAGAAAGGAAGTCAGTTTTGGCTATCAGGTTTGGCATTATGCTAGAAAGACGAGTTTAATGACGTTCTTATGATATTGAAACCTTATTTCTAGATGTTTCCCTCTATCCTAGGAAGTAGTTCATTTCGAAACTGCTACGAAACAGACAAGATACAATAATAGTTTTCCGATATGGTTTCCCGTTACATTATATTAAATTTTAGCCTCATTTCCTCAGAAATTCTGATGTTATACACAGATACAAATATGAATCCGAAATTCAATGATAGGGAAGGCTTAAACTTATTGGATTTCCTTGACACTGATGTCTGGAGAGATATTTTAAAGCATTACACACATTTATTAGTACATTTCGTTTTGTCAGTTATTTCGTTGTTAAATTATGTAATTTCGTATAATTTCAATCATTCAATATCTAATAATCAATATATATTTGGTTTCGTAGATGCTTTAAAATTATTTTTATAATTAATTTAATTTGTTGATATTTAAAGTGATTTGAATACAGTAATTTTTAATATTTGAAATTCACATATTAACGCATGTATTATCGAAACAAAAATATAGAATTTTCTTTTTCTAAAGAAAAGCTGCAGACATTCCAGTAATCATTACGGAGAAAGTGAACGGAGCATATGAGAAGTTGATGGCATCAAGGAAAAGATTTAATATTATAATCAACTAGATGGGATATAACTGCCCAATTGCAGAGCATCCGCGCCATTTTATTATATACAATATCGAGATGTTACATTTAATTTTCTAAAACTGAGCTGTCGTTGAAAATTTGTAACGCATCATACAAACCGAACATCAATTATCTGATATCTTGAATGAGGAACCTGCTAAAAAAATGAACTTCGTACATTCTTGTTAAATTATAAAAAGGATTTATGCCTCAGGAGGAATTAATTATACAAGTTAAATCATTTTAATAAAATTTAATCATTTATTTTCCCTCAGATAACCTATTAAAAGAGGAATCTAATCTCGTTGCGTGTAATTCAGTACCTTCTATTCTATCTTAACGTGCTTAATTAATGAAAATCCTCTATACATCTTTAATTGTATACAGAGCATTCGCTTTCAAAATAATTGCTGTTCCATTAAGGGGATTTTAAAGTAAAAATAGCAAATTTCAAACACTTCCCCTTGCTGTAAAGTTTCCTAATTAATTCATCAAATCACATACTTGTGCACTAATTCCTAATTACCTGGAAATGAACTGAATCGAAATGATTTAGGTAACCATAGAAGACCTTTCTTCGAAAAGAAAGCTCTACCATACAAATTAAAGTTATCTAAGAATTTTTCTTTCAATCTGCATAATGGCAAAATCTGCTTGTGTTAAAAATTTGTATTTTGTAAAATGAATGAATATTTACTGAAATTTGCTACTTAAAGACATGCTTTGATAAATTATTTAGAAACCTAGAATCGATATAGAATTTGAATTAAATTGTTATTTCTCGGCCTTTTTCAAAGCAATTAATTCTGAAATTGAATAAAGTAACTGAAGATAATTTTATACAGAATAATTTAAGAAAAATAATGCTTTTTCAAAAGAATTCAAGAAATCTTATCGACATTGCCAATATAATTGTTTGATCCTTTCGAATATTTCAGTGTCAGCTATAGATCCTGTAAATTATTCTCATGAAATGGTTTGATCCTATTAATTATAACAATGTACTCATTTAATTGGTCAGTTATACCAATCTAATATTTTGATTACATCGGTTAAATCAAGTTTATGATTGTTAGCCTCTTTCTGAGTAAATCTACTTTTTTCTCTTCAAACACCGCATGCAACAATTAAAGTACTTGATCACAAATCTGTTTTTACGCAATGGATGTTGAAGACTTCTAAAATCAAACTTATGTTAAGCCTATGTCGAAAGTCAACGAGTGTTTTGGTTATCAGGTATATATGCGTCCTGAGTGAAAGATAGCCAGTCATATGAACTATTTCTTTCTTTCTGAAAGTAACGTAACTGACGAATTCTGATTTCGAAACTATCTATCTTACTCTTAGAAATTGATACAAGTTTTATGCGTTCTTTTCATAGAATTAATCTTCACGTGGTGACTTTTCTTAAAAAAAAACCGGTGATGCGATAAATTTTGCACTATGCATTTTTCCGTTCACTTTTTCCAAGGTAAAAACACTAGGGAGCGCTAAAAATTGTTTTTTCAATCAACGCATAGCATACTACTTATATAAATATAGCTGCCCTTGTGCTGTAGTGTGTGTGTGGGGGGGGGAGGGCGACTGATTGCTTAAGTGGGAATCCAGCATGTCTCTTTCTGCTCAGACAGAAATTAACAAAGAATACTATCCAGATACCATCAGTAGAACATTTTGATGTTAAAAATATTATATGGAACTATCATCAGTTTCTCAGGTCATCCTTTAGTTATAGTATATTTGAGAATAAATAGAGTATTTGATAACACAATTTACCTTACATGGAAGAAGGAGATTTCAGTTGAAAACGATCCCGCCCATGACCATTGCACACGGAGAGCTAAAAACATAGTATCAGCTAGAAGGTACTGTAAAGAGAGAATATCCACTCGTATAGAATGATGTATTTAGTCTGATTTGATAAATCCATTGTGTGAAAGATATCGCGATGAGGTCTGCATCAAAAGTACACACTTAGAAATGCAGAACAATTAAAAAAGACTGATAGGAAAGTTGAAACTTTAAAGATGCCTGAAAAAAAGATATTAACATCCCAGTTATTAAAAATACATTCTCCTTAATAAGACATAATAAAGCAGTGACGGCTGGTCCATTAGGGCTGCAGAGCTGCAAAGTAAGACTGAAAATAAATCAAGAATGAAGAGAAGAGACAGACCAGAACTGTAGAGAGTTTCGTCCCTCCTAGGATCCAATTCGCGAACTAAACAACTCGGACCTCTCTGTCGGAAGAAAAAAGCAACCTTTACTCCCATTGAAATTAGAAACCGGAGAGCTGTCCCTGGAGCAGCTCTCGCTTAGCGCGATTTCCTCATTTGGCTTTTCTCCTCTTTCTCAGAGCACTCCAATTGAGTAGTTTTTTAAATGAAATTCTGTAGGAGTTGTAATTTTTTGCGCCTTTATGTTTTTTTCGGGGGCTGATTACGAATTTGACGTGTGCCACCATAATTTTTTGTAGGAATTTTAGTTACAGCTGAAAAACACGAAAAAAATTCCCAGGCTTTTGTTTATAATTCAAAAACTACCAATTTTTAGTATATCATCATTATATACCAAAATAATCAGCGTAAAAGTTCTACAAATTAGGTCTATACATCTTCTGCAGCACTGCTTGTTCTTGAGCTGACTAGCCGCCGCTGTGATAAAGAAATTTATCGTAAGGTATTATTTTCCATGTTATTACTATTTATGAATAACATAATAGATTGTAAAAAAAATCAAAATATTTCTATCCTCATCGACCTACAAACCTAAAATTAGTTTATGGTGAAATAAATTATTATGAAAGTTAGTTCAACAACAGTTTAATATAATGAGAGGAATAATTTGATAAGGATCCAGCAGACGTAACACCAAATAAATGTAAGGAAATGATGTCTAAAATATTTACAGTATAGTAACTCCGGGAGAGTCGCCGTATCCGGGATAGATGCCGCACACACTATATTTCTTGTTATTATCGATAGAGGACAGTCAGACGAGCAGTATAGGTGCGAAATGAGATTTCTTTAACTAGGTTATAATATGAATCCCAATTCGATGATTACTTTTAGCTGTACAATCGTTATTTCGAGGATAGCGCATGATTTCACCATCCAAACTTTTAAACACCTTATGCTTAAATACTTTTTATGCGCTAATTACTAAATCCATGCATGATTTCGAATTCAAAACTAAGCGTAGAGTCTGTATAGAGTACTGTGTGTATGGTTACGCCATTTTCCTTTGCGAGGGCAAGCAACTATGATGTGCGACCTCTGTACCGTACAAAATGGGATACATGCCGCACTGCGATCCGGTATACACGCCGCAATTTCTTTTGTACGGGATGCCGCGAATAATAAAATTGAAATTTATGTATCCGTGTCTTATTTTATTATGTCACTGAATTTTATGTTACTGAAGACTTATTTGGGTTGAACAGCATGTTGGGAGCAAATTGACTCGGTATCAGGTATAGGGTCTTGAATCCGCCATGCTTGGAACAAATCGGCAACTGTTGGCAACGCCCCTCGGGACTTTAAAGTCATTGGCAACTTCCCTTTTAACAACAACGCTCTCCCAGATCATTTGTTTTATGCATTAGCGGATAGTGAAGTGCCCGTACCAGAAAACACGACACAAGAGGAGGCAAATTCATCAAGTAATCAACACACCTCAAATCAATTTACAGTCTGGAGAACCAGGAACTAGTAGTGTAAAACCACCACCTACAAAACACCTACATAAAATCTCTCCTATTCCCAGGCTTAGCCAGGTGACAGCAAGGCACAGAATTAAGAAAGCAGCAGTACTCTTAACCTCTATAGTACTCTAACCTCTCTAGCAGTATACTAACTTCTATGCGCTTAAAGCAAATTTAGAGAAAAGATTCCAAAAATGTAAGAAAATTTTTAGAAAGGATGACAAAAGTATCAAGAAAAAATTTGTTTTTGAATCATGTGGAGGATCCCATGACAGTTCATCAGAGATTGATGAATGTTCAAACAGTATCAAGTTTACTACACCAAAGGAGAAAAAGGGGAAAATAAAGAGTAAGAAGGCGAAGTAAGATGCAGGTCAAGATAACAATGAACATTTGGATCACACATGTGACGCAGGCGTTCTTTTAAGGAATGTTCAGAAAAATACTACAAAACTAAGAGGAAGTGTGATTGGCTTCGTTGCATCATTTGTCGAATGTGGTTACATGAAGACTGTACTATTTTCGACACTTTTTCTGCAGATTGCAGTCGAAAAAACAGGTCTATTAACAAATAAAACAATGAAAGCACTATTTTACTTTTTTCTTTTCCCTCTTTAATACATTGATGTTACGTTGTTGCTGAAATAACAATTAAAATTCAATCTTTAAAAAATAAGTAGAAAATTTTGGTAGTGAACTAAGTAGGCGGATTAATATTGATTTAAACCTACTAGAAGGTTTTATTGTACTCATTTAGTTTCTTTTTGTTATTACATAGGTAATTATAGTCCAGATATGAATATTTGTTTGAATATTTTTTATATACTATTTCATCCTGTTCTTATGCCAGGCGCGGCATAACTTCCGCACAAGTGCGGCGTCTCACCCTGAAGGTACGGATGACGCGCCGCAGTGTAATGTTCTAGAAAAAAAAATGTTAAAAAATATTAATTCTTTTTTTATATTTTTTGTCGCAGTACACATGTTGTATATTTAACTTTAAATAGCACAACATGATTTACTTTATTTTATGTACACCATGGTATTTTATACACAACTTCAAAAAAATATGCGGCATATCTCCCGGAATTACCCTAAATGAAAAATAAAAGTTTCATAAATTATTTGAAGCACTTAACTTATCTGGTACTTCTTTTATTTAAATTTTCTGAAGGTGGATTCTATTTGTGAAGAAATATCAGAAAAAATGTATAATTCTAAAATAAATATTTTGATACAAAAACTTAAGACTCTCTCTCTCTCTCTCTCTCTCTCTCTCTCTCTATATATATATATATATATATATATATATATATATATTGTTAATGTTCAAATATTTTATTTAAAAAAATTAGATTAGTAATTGATTACATAATTAAGCAGGTTTTGAGATTGTTAATGTAAGTATTATACCAATTCTTTAATATTAAAATTAATTAAATTATTTAGTTAATTTAAGATGAATCATAGTTAGAAATCTAGTTTTGGCAATCTGTGAAGTCAGGTTAAGTGGAGGTTTATATTAAAATGTGGATTACAAGTAAATGATAAGTAAAAAAACTAATTCTATAATTCTTAGTGAATAAGTATGGTTATTTTATTGAATGATGTATTTATTGTTTTCAGTGCAATATAATAGTGCAATATATTGATGTATTTCATAGATTTAATTTTAGTAATTTCGATATAACGATGATATCTTGTTAGTGTATGATTTTTCATTCCAAATTCTTTCATTTTCGGGTAAATTACCCTGTCTGTTTTTTCAACAACTTTAGTAACAGGGATGGTTTGTGAAACAAAATTGATTTAATCTGACTAAGCTTATCCACAGCCAAGGAACTAATTTAATTGTTGAAAACTCCATATATTAGGATTGCCTTTTATCAATAGTTTTGATTTCAACAGAGTTAATTTACATGTTAACATTTAAATATTTAAATTTACCTTCTGCTCTTAGTATCTATAGTAGTTTCAATTTTTTAAATTTTATTTTAGATTTGGTTATTTTGTTTCAGTAATAAATTTTTAAATTATGAATTTCATTTTGATATGTCTTGTTTACTTTCTTATTGCATGTTCATATATAATAAGTTATGTTTTGGTTTATATATATATATATATATGACAAATAAGAAACAATCGTAGCAGAATTGTAAAAGCACGTATATAAAATAATTGTTAATATTTGGTATTTTATTCGAATTCTTGATCTATCATAATATTCGGGGTGAAGACAATGTTTTTGGCTTTAACACTGTTCGCAGAAAGCTCTAATTTTTCTAATTTTTAGAGGGTTCGTATAGATTTCACTTATTTACCCCTGGAGCATCTATACGCTATTACCGATAAACTGCAGTCTTTGTTTATCCATTTAAATTTAACATTGATTGATTTTCATGACCTTGATATACATTATATAAAACTTCGGACTGCACTACAGACCATACTTTATTTTAAATATATCTAACAGAAGGGCGGATGGAACTGCATTTAAGGCAGGAAATTGATGAATTCCTTTGTTTTACGCCTCTATCATATCATCAAAACTAACACGTTCCAACAGTAAATATACCTAAAATACTAAATTGCCAGCCCGTAATCAGAGAAAAGAAAAACGAAGGAGCCCACTTACCTACTTTATCAGTATTTCAAACCCTCAGAACTTACGATGTAAAAAAAATATATCGGTATAATATTATCGATGATTCATTATGCTTCAAGTTATTGCTCTTGTTTTCATACGTTTGCCCCTGGGAGTAAAAGTTTATCATTTACAGGGGAAAATATTTTCCCTTATGTGGATTTAGAACGAGAAAAAATTAATGAAAATTGTGAAAAAAGAATTGTTTTCCTTTCTTTAGATTGTCTTCTTTATTTTTTTACATTCGTTCTATAAAAATGGAGATCATTACTTTTTTATATATGTAACTTCTTTTCATTTTTGGTAGAATAGTTGTCTCAGAAACTTGTGACTTACGAGGTAAAAATAAAGCACAAAAAATATTTAGATAGGATATAAGATACAATTTTTCAGAAAGTTTTATTTTTTTTTAAGTATCTGTGTAAGGCAAAAGTACGAAAAATAATGCACGTATTTCTCCTTGAAATAAGTCATAAATTTTGGATGTTTCGCTATCTGGCGCATTAATTTTTTTCTTACACTGATATCTGACTAATCACATTTTTGAAAATGAGAAATTCATACTAACACTTGAAAAATATAATATCTTCTCTTGATGAGAGATAGTCTTTAAAGGGTTAGCCATTTTATTTGGATTGCTTTAGAATGTAAATTATTTACGTAAGTCTCTGCTTTTATTTGTATTGAAAAATCACAATTAAATGTCTGCTTTTATCAGTATTAACAAAATTACAACTAAATGCCATTTTCTATTATCAGTATTAACAAAAATAGAAGTTAATGTCATTTGCTATTATCAGAATAACAAAATTACAAGTAAATGCCATTTTCTATTACCAGTATTAACAAAAATAGAAGTTAATGCCATTTGCTATTATCATAACAACAAAATTACAAGCAAATGTCGTTTGCTATTATCGGTATTTTTGGTCATCATCGGTATTATCAACATCTTAAAAAGGAATTAGTGAAACAAATTTATTAAAACAGCCACCATCTTGAAACGGAAAATAAAAATCCTTACACATAAGCAGCTTTTTTAATATCTTTACTGAACATTCATACCAAATCTTAAGAAAATCGAATAATGCGTTTTCTCGTGACTGCGTAACAAACGAATTTACAGATAAACAGACAAAATGCCGTATGATCTATTTAAAAACTCACTTCGTTTAATCATTTAACATATTAATATAAAACAATAAAAACCGTAATTCTAAATGATGAAATAAAATATTAGTTCCTTCGTTTTGAATTCATTGGTAGGAAATATCTGTTCTCAGCTCATGACGAAATATAGTTTTATCTGTCTCGTTATTAGTAAGTAGTATAGAGTACGATGTCAATGAAAATGCTGAGAATAATGTTTAAGAAAGGTTTATTCCCAATACAATCCATTAAAAGCAATAATTTTTTTCGGAACTATTTAAAAACTTTACACCGTTGATGTATGGCTCTTACACAACGGCTCGAATACTTGATTTGATTCCAGATGTGTATTTTGGCTCTATACAACTAATAGCAAGTTGTACATTTTGAAAGCAATTCCTAAAATAAATCATAGTCTTATAAAATAAAACTAGTTTTCAGAAATGGCGTATTGACTCCTTGTGCTTTGTCTCCATACTGGTCATCCAATTGAATCATTGCTTCTATATTTTTCATTTCAACTTTTTCAATTACTTAATAAAGGAGCGTAATGAGTATCTAATTATATAATCTGTTCAAATCGTGAATATTTTATAATGCATTTTATTGAACGTCATTTGTTTTATGCTTCGAAAGAATAAATTTTATAATTGATTGTTGACTTTTCTCGATTTTTGAGCTTTGATTTTTTCGTTGACTTGTGTATTCTCGATGAAAATCCACTTTCGAAATAATTTCCAAACATAATTCTCAGTTAATCTATTAATTGAATTAAATTTTGATTTGAGATAAAAATTACTTTAAGATTTCATAGTAGTTGTAATAAGGAATTTTGAATTAAAGAATAAAATATAATAATTAATATAAAAACTCATTTTAGCATGCTTATAAAATTGTTTTAAAAATTGTTTGTTATTAAATTGATATCATTAGTCAGATGTGCAAATCTTTAACGGTCACAGAAGTTCTCAAATCAGGAAATACTGAAACATTATACTATCTGAAATTATTTATTATAGACAATTTCTGAAAATAATTATAAAAAGACAATAAGTAGTGAATGCTCTGCTCAAGGAGTAACGTTTCCTATTTGCAGTCTGTCTGGTTCAGAATGGTCAGTTTGTTTGGACTTTTTTCCGCGATTTAACTGTTGCAAATGAGATTCAGGTGTAAGATACCACTAGATAATTCCATATTGTTTTTCTAGATCACATGCTAGGATAGGTAGATTACTTACTAGAATAATTAGAGAACACCATATTATTGTTACCATACAATGTTGTAAAACAATTCTATACACTATTTACTTTAAAAGGGTTGTCATGGGCGTAAATTATAAGGCTATCCCGGCGCCTTCCTTCCATTCAACCTGTAGCTTCTCTCGCCTCGAACACGACGCTTGCATCTTTAAAAGACGCTTATCAAAGCCATCTGGAGGAGGAAAAATCCGTAATACATTCAGAGTTTGTCTATGAGGAAGCAGCATAATGTCATTCCGAATGAAGGAAGTGTATCAATATATATGTTTTCTTTAATTAAAGAAGAAAAATTTTATCAGAAGAAGAGGGCTTCTGGCATCTAAGAAACTAAAAGGAAAGGCAGAAAAGGGATAAGAAATGCTATTTTTTTGCTAAGACACGAAGTGCTATTTTTTCATATCACCATCCTAGTTAAAGTTAAAAATCAGGCAATGATTTTTCAGCAATATATGCAGTTTGAAGGATATACCACTACGGTCCTATAAGGCTAATAAGTCACAAAACAACGAAATTTAAATTTTTCAGACCACAAGTTAAAAAGATATAGAATTATTTCACGAATTTCTTTTGTTCCAAAATTAATTGTTAGTTAATTAAATAAAAGAAAGAAACAATTTATGTTAAAATAATTACACAGTGGATTATAATATGTACAGTGTCCACTTAAATAAGGGACACCTGCCTTAACTTCAGAACGACGGTAGCTATAGTCGTGAAAATGGTGTCTACCCTATTAGCACAAGATATTGTACAATATTTCTACGATGTTGTTCGATATTCTGAAGCAATATTGAAAAGAATCTTGTGCCAATAGGGTACCCTATTAGCGCAAGATGCTCCACAATATTCATGTGATATCTTTAGGATGTTGTGCGGCATTCAGAATATCGTATCAACATCGTGGTGATACCATAAAATATTTTATGCTAATAGGGTAAGCATAGTAAAACGGCTGTAAGCTTCGCTCTGAAACTGCTTAAAACGCAACCTGGTGAAAAATGTAAGTCTTAAAGTTTCTGTCTCAAAAGCACTACGAAATAAAAGAATAAATTCGATTACAAAGTGGCAGAGCATTATCGATTTAGTACAAAAAGACACCTTGAAGACATACGAAGAACATAACAATTCAAAAGCAAGGTTGTGTGTTCGCTATTTCCGAGATTGTGGTGTCACAAAGCATGAACAAAAATGACCCCAATATACTTTTTCCTAGAATAATTGAAACAGTAGGTTTATGCGACCTTCTCGACATCACTACGGTGCATTCTATGCCGTATTACTATTTCTTCTGCCAGCGTCCCAGCTGCTATGATAAACGTGAAATTGATAAAAGGGCCCAAATCTGTATGAGAAATACAAAACTGATGGAGAGCAGTTTGAGCACCTAAAATAAAGGTATCTTGTGGTAACTATTTGTTTTTTCTCTTTTTAACACGTTCCTTCACGTAACAGTTTTGGAAATCGCCAACAAATAAATTTGCGATTTAAGTGTTCTTCATCTTAATGTGTTGAAGGTGTCTTTTTGTTCAAAATAGATAATGCTCTATTATTTTTTATTTGATTTTTCGCTCTATCTTGTACCATTTTCTAGATAGGAACGCTAACTCTAGAGTTTTCCGCCAGGCTCCGCTGTAATGTATAGTAAGATCTCATAGTGTAGCGGATAGACGGTTTACTATACCTAGACATCACTTACATTATTATAGATGTTGTCGTTCTGAAAAGAAGATGATGTGTAAGGGATTTAAGCGGGAACCTTTATATTATTTATTTCGCTATATTTTTCAGAATTTCCTTTTATAGATTTCTAATCAGATTTTCAATACAAAACAAACTTAAAAAATAAAATAATGCTATTTTTAGTTATTGTTTAACTAAAGACGTCATCTAAAATAAAAACTGGGTCTCGCTTTTCTTGGGATCTAGCATTGTGAAGAATAGAAATACAAATCCAATCAAAATTATTGACATCATTCAAATGCTTTTTATAATTAACGAACATTTAGTTTTTTAATACGGGGTGATCATAAATTATTGGACTTATTTAAAATATTAATAAAAAAAAACTAATACTGTTGCAACTACGGTTTTTTTATGAGAGCGCATTTTAAAAAGGTTTTTCAGATAAGGAGCGCGCCGTTACTGTGGTCTAGGTGGTCGTAAATTATTGGACATCTCCCATTTTGGAGAGTAATTATCAGCGAAATTATTAAAGCTAGAAGAAAATAAAAATAATTGTAGGAATTTTTACTCTCTTTGGATTTGTTTAATCAATTGTAACTCGAAAACAGAATAAATTTAGAGATATTAAAAAAAAAAAACTAAAAAAGGAAACCAGAAAGCGCGCAGCGATCGGTAGCAAATTCCTTCTGATCGGTAGCCATTGCATATGGAAATCTCTCGCTGTGACAAATTTAGAACGCCGTAATGGTATGCCACCTATCTGAGAAAAAACGTTTTTCATTTGGTCTCTCATTAAAAAAAAACGCAGTTGTAACATTATTAGTATTTTTATACTAATTTTGAAAATGTGCTTAATAATTTATGACCATCCTGTATAATTTTGGTGTTTCGAATTTTACAGTAGGAATTTAATGAGCTAGAAATATAGTGTTAAGCCAAAATTATAAAATTTGCTATTAATCTTGTTAAGCATAATATTAAATAAAATATTTTAAATTAAGTATAATATTAATAAACAGTATTTCATGGGAAATATCCTATTTTCTTCTAACAGATATAAAAAACTTGAAGAAATTACATGAAGTAATTAATATTAAGAATTATTATAAGTTTCCATTTGGAATTCCATACTGTTTGGGGCATATTTATCATTACATATCTATTTGGTTGGGGAAAAAAAAAACTGATTGAAAACTTCTAAGAATATTTAACTAGTCAATGCATGCTATTATGGAATGAATTGGACATTTTTTAATAGAATCTTTTATCTGATAAAAGTGTAACGAAATAAACTGTAACGAATAAAATAATACAATTTTCTCCTTAATTTTTCCTATTGTTTACTTCTTATAATAATAAATAACCTTGTTTAAAGTTTATAATCTGCAAAAAAATTATTTTGCTAATCTACCGTATTTTAACCCGTTCAGGACCATCATTCATATATATGATCACTCTTTCCGTGCCCTACAGCCCATCATCACATATATGTGATCGCAACTTGAACGTTTTATTTGAATTTTTAAACGGCACTAGATGGCTGTGAAAATCGTTACTTTTTCCAATCATGTTGCATCAGAGTGTTGACCTTCAACATGTACTTTCGGTTCCGGGTTTTTCTTTTTGTATCAGGTCCATTTGATTATGTAAACAACTGCGCGTGTGTGGTTTTTTGGAGTGGATTGCGCAATTAACGAGCTATGATTTATTTTGCGAGGGATTCTTTTCTATATTTTGATGGTATGATGAAGGGATGGAATGTGTATTGGTTAGTGGTTGGAGTGGAAATTATCTTTTGCTGTTTGGAGTTCGCTAGATGGTATTTTGTATTTTTGGGGTAGATTTTATTTTAGTTCAATTGTTTTTTTTAAATATCGTGAAAATGTTATTACATTGTATTCGCATATACTATCAATGATAATAAATTGTAAATTTCAGCGTATTTACTTGCAGTAATGATTTTATATGAAATTTTAATTGAAATTAGGCTTAGCAGAGAAATCGCCTGGTCCCATGCGTACGTATCCTTCCGGAGCGCGCGCGGCCTGAGGAAGCGCTTCTTTCTCTTTTCGCTGGTCCTGAACGGGTTAAACATTCACATTTCATAGTATAGTTTCACAATGTAAATAATTTATTTTTCTCATACATTTCTAGTGATATCAAGCAAAAATCAGCATTTAATTCAAATTTTACAACAGTTTTTAATATAAAAAAATTCTTTTCTTTTAATTACTTCTTCTAATGTTTAACTTCAAAGGAATTATAAAGATGCAGAGCGAAACATAAAGGATGGACAGATGCGGCTTACATCAATAACTTTCCATTACATTTCTAGAAAATCACATTCATGAAATTGAATAGGCGTATTTACAAACATATTCATAGTTTTAGCAAAACATTAAATTATTTACCTTTCTTATTTAATGTACGTCTCGTTTTTGGAAAAATAAGGCATTTTTTCTGATATTCTAGTCGGTAATGTCAGGTATTTTCTTCTTTTATGTTGATGTCTGGAACGAAATAATTACTTTTCCTTACATTTCTTTTAGTTCAATTGTGTAATGTGATCGCTTTGTTTTTGTTATTAAACAAAACGTTTACAAATTTAAAATAATCATTTTCATGAAATAGTTTTATATAAAAGTGATTACTAAGCAAATCAAATTAATTTCATAAAACGCCTTATGTAATAAAGTTACAATACATATTGTCACGCCGAAATATTTTTGCGCAGCAGAATACTTTGTTCAATTTTAATTGTTTTATATATTTTTTATTGCTTAATGCAAAAAATAAGGAAAATGAAACACAAGTTACATTTCCTTAGTAATGTATTGTTATGAAACAGGATTTCTTTCATTTCAACAGATCTATATTTGTTTGCGAAGATGAAAGAGAGTAAAAACTGAAGTTGCATTGCCTTTTTTAAAATAAGATTATATGAGACACAATTAATATAATTTAAATTTCTATTCTAGGAATACTATGGTATTCATGGAATCAAGTAACTTATTTTAATTGAATTTCAATGCCTTACTTTATCGTTGCTTAATAACTATAACAAGTTTATTCTAACTCGCTTTATGAAAAAAATGATTTTTTAAGATATTTTATAATGTATTTTCTAATTAAATTTTACTCCGTACGAAGAGTTATTGTCATTAAGGAACTTTATACTTTGTACAATTTTCTTAGTTGTATAATTCAATGCATTTATGTATGTTAAGAATTGTGCGTTTTCTGTGTTTTTCCAATTGGATGTTCTGTGAAAGAGAATTCTAAAATTTGGTATGGTTTGACTCCATATTAATAAAATTTGTTGACATGGCTATTGGAGACATGAAAAAAAGTAATATGATATGTACAGGAAAATTAATGGAAAATATCTTCATTTGAATGGATCCACATCAACCTAATTTCAATAAAGTATGATGTGTATACTAGAGAGATTTGGCGAATTTTCTATTTCTTTATATTGAAACAAATGGAAGTTTTGCACACTTGTACACCAGTGTATTTCTCAGATTCATATATAATTACTTTGGTCACTACGTTACTGTGAGATTTTTCATTTAAATTGAATTTTTAAACTCATTTTCGCTTCAAAATTTTTTCAATAAAGAAAACGAAACTTTCAATAAAATAACTCAATCTATCAAAATTTCATTCACGAAAATGGCACAGACTCAAATTTCCAATCACATCTTAATTTCTAGAAAAAAAGATTGAGGGAGTTTCTCTATATTTTCATGGAAACCTATTTTAATATCTTTTTAATCAACCATATCTTACGAGGGTTTTTTCTAATTTGTTTAGTAAGTAAATTGTTAAGTCTTTATAAATTCACTGTGTAAAAGAAAGGAACGAAAAATTCAATGGAATGAGAAAAATGCAGATATTTCATGGCTTTTGGTAGTGTTTTTAAAATTATTTTAACTTTAAATTCCTCTTCAAAACGTATCGCGGGATCTGTAATTACTCTATATTCAAGACTTGCTTTTCTCGGAATTTTCCTCTCATTTATCTAATATCTTTTCAGCACATTTCGGATGCATATCCTCTGTATTCGTATGCTTTTTTCGTCATAAATGTAACTGAATAAGGCCATTGAGAATAACTCATTGAGTCTTTAAATTAGAAAACACTTCTGAAAGCCGATATTTAAGGCGAAAAAGAAATTATTTTAACTAGGTGCGCTAGGAATAACTGTTTATACATTTTAAATGTACCTCAATTTGAAACCTTAATTAAATTTGAAAGGTGTTTAAAAGCTGATGGAATATTTTCTTCCTATGAGATTTTACGTGCCAGACCAGCTTTGTAAAAGTGCTTAAGAGTTCGAAATATAAAGCTTAATTCTTATAGATTCAGAGCTGAATCCTTACCCTCTCCTGAAAGTATAAAACAGCGTTTAAAACGCAAGAATTTAACAGCGCTCCACAAGTGGAGAAGCGGAGAGATTGTTTGAGCTTTAAAAGGGTACATCTTTATAATGATAGTGGTTTTATTTCGAAATTTACTTGAACGCACACTGCCAGAACAAGCACATTGTTATTATAAAATATATTTATCATAAATTTTTTAAATGTGGGTATATTTATTGATGCGTGTAAAGGAGAAATATCAAGAAAAATGTGTTAAGCAAC
Organism: Araneus ventricosus; assembly: GCA_013235015.1. NCBI lineage: Eukaryota > Metazoa > Arthropoda > Arachnida > Araneae > Araneidae > Araneus > Araneus ventricosus. The sequence goes on along the minus strand of BGPR01001191.1, from coordinate 47,952 downwards.
GTTACAATCATAAGAATGTAATTCAAGTAATTATTTTATGAAACCACTTCACTTACAATTGATTATGTGTTATAAGTGGATGTACAATGAGTAGTCAAAATTTTAGGAGCACTGCTACAAAATACAAATCGTGTCGAACCTCCTCTGGATTTGATAACAGCAAATAATAATATACAGAGTGTTTCAAAAAACGTGGCCAAACTTTAAGGGTAACGGTGAGCATCCAAATACACTTAGGAACATGAGTGCCAAACGCCATCTGGGGGCAGCAGATGGCCTTTAAAATAATACGGCGCTGGCAATAATTGCGAACACTCTTTGAAATTTCAATTTTTTTTCGTATATCACCTCGATCTGCGAGCATATAAAGAGTAGGCTTTAGCTCAAGCTTTACATTGAAGATTCGGTCATGAGGGCATTTAAGGGACCGACCAGAAATTCAAGAATTAGAAAATTGATTTTTGCCCGCCTCGCTTCACAGAAAGCTAATAATGGTTTGAAACATAAATCAATTTTTTTGTGTTATGTGCACAATATTTACATGCATTTTGATAAAAATAGCAAGAAGATACAAAAAGATATAAAGGCTTCTTTAAAAAATCCAAAATTTTCCCTCATGTTATATGCTTTTAATTTGCAGAGTTTTTAACCGAATTGTATGCAACTTATAAAATTCGTGACAATATGCCAGAGAATTTTTGAATTATAATTTGCAGTTAATACCTTGAATATTAAAGAAAATTTAAGCATTTGTAGTAAATATTTTTGTACAGGGCATGTGAGAAATGTAGCTTAATTTTTCTTTCATAACTTCAAAGACAGATATGTAGGGCAGCGTATAAAAGGATTTCAGTCCAATACCATTAATATTTAGAAAAATATAGGCATTTTGGCCAGCGCTATATTATTTTAAATTCCATCTGCTGCCTCCAGATTGAGTTTGCGCAACCATGTTCTTATGAGATTTTGGATACTTACAAAAATTAGATAAACTAAACGAAAATTAAAATGAAACAAAAAGAAAGAAAAACGTAAAGACAAAAAAACAGCAAATTTAGACAAGAACAATGACAATACATCTTTAATCGTAAGAAAGCAACAGCCTCA
>BGPR01001191.1:0-46835 GCA_013235015.1 Araneus ventricosus | reverse complement strand
ACCAAGAAAGACTCCTCATGTTCACCTTTACTCTTTCTTCAAGTCCATTGGATATTATTATTCCATTTCAACAATGATAAATTTCCCTAAAAAAATGTTTACATGAATTGTATCGTAATTTTACACTTTCATTGTAATACAATTTCACTATGTCTTATGGTTCGTATAGTCCACATTCGGGTTCGTGGACCAAAAAAAATGCACTTTATGTACTACTTCAAGTAAGCATAAACAAGCCAAACTTCAATAATTTTATTTGATATCTTAGAATAGAAAACTGCTAAAATGAAATAACGCTCGCCCGTGGTTGTTAAATTATACATATAATTGATTCATCAACAAGAATTAATTAAACAAGTTACAACCATCTTAATGCAATTTAATGAATTTTTCTTCAGACGGCTTATATACAGAGAAATATAATCTTATTTGCATGTAATTCAATAATTTATTTTCTTCCTTTTGAGGCATTTAATTAAAGGTACATCCTCTTCAAAGCTTTTAAAAATATGTAGAGCAGTAATTTTCAGATTCAATTACTGCTCCATTAGGGCAATTTTTTCAAGAGAAAACAGATAATTTAAAACACTTCTGAGCGTTCCAAAGTTTCCTAATTAATTCATCAAATCATGTACTCGTGCACTAATTACCGATTTCATGAAAATGATCTTGATTGAAATGACTTTGATGAATTTAGTTAGAATAGAACATTTTCCCCTACAAATTAGAAATGTTCCCTTAGAATACAAGGTTTAATTTTGGCAACTTCCGTATGTGTCATGAAATAAAAGAATTCAATGGGGATTTGCTGAAATTTTCCTAACCTAGAAATGTTTTAATAAATTATTTAGAAACATAGAATTAAAAAATGATTTAAAATTGAGGTCGGTATTTGTCAGATTCTTCAAAGCCAATTAATATCGAAATGGAATTAAATAATTAAGAATTGTTTTATTACTATTCTTAAACAAAGAAATTACTGAATCGTTAATTGAATTAAGGAAAGTTGATCAACAGCTGAAGTATAGTGATTTAATCTTATCAATTATAACAACGTAACGGTTTCATTGTTAAATATACCAGAAAATTGATTTGATCGATCGATTATACCAACATAGTTTTTTACTTTCTGGTATATGAAGTATTCAAAGAGAAGTTATTATAATCGTCAAAAAATTCGACCTCGGAATTTTGATGACTAATTTTTATCTTTTAGAAGTCAATAAGTCAAAACATCTATTTTTGGAATGATGTCGGTCACGCTATCTGTGAACACGATAAATTGAAAATGGTTTGAGCTAGATGAATGAAATTTGGTATGTGATCTCTACGTTAAATTTGTCGAATTCTATCAATTTTCTGACACATTCTGTCCAGAGTGGGTCTATCCTTATTCATGCACACCATAACTCAAAATCTTTAATTGTATATATGAACCAAAAACTCCTTCAGAACTTCGCATACTATTGAAAACTGTGACATCGAGATGACACACGAGAATTTTCAATTCAAAATAAATATACTTATATTAATTATTTGTAACATTGAATTTATAGGCATTTAAAAATATTTTCCGGAATGGAATTAACCTTTTATGGTAATATCTAAAATGTAATTATAAATAGTTTGTTAACAAAAGCATCAGACCAGATGTTTCGAAATGCGAATTTAGACACAGCTACATTAAGGAAGGAAAGCAGACGCATTATTTTGTCCAAAACCTCGAACGTATCATCGAAACTATTTCGTTCTAAAATAAATATTTATATCTAAAAAATAAGTTATAAATTCAAAGCAGAGGAGAGAAAAGGGAAATACTGCACCCCTTTGCCTCTTTCATCAGTATCCTGCGCCCTCCTCTCTCATGATGTGAAAAATTTTGTCGATGTGATACGATCTACGACACATAATTTGTCTCCCTTGTTTTTATAAGTTTGCTCCTGGGAGTCAAATCTTATCATTCAAAGGAAATTTTTCTCTCTTCTTCGAATGCGGTTGGGAGGAAATATCTCTAAAACTGAATGAAAAAAATTAAAAGGATATTTCTTATTTTTGCAATGGAGTATTTATCATCTTTTGTACTTCCTTCCTCGCAAAGAGGAGGTCATTATAATTTGCTCTTTTTATTTTTTATTGTACACTATTTATTTTGATTTTCGGTTGATTAGTAGTTTAAGAACTTCTGGTCAATGAAGTAAAATCAACAAAGAAAAACTGATTGAAACCAAATGTTAAGTTCATTTTTAGAGATGATTTTGTTTGCTCTATATATCTGTTTAAGTGAAAGTATGAGAAATTATATTTTTTCCATGGAATGTTTTATAATTCACTTTAGTTTCCAGATTTTCTTTCTGCGGATGTAAAATAGAAAATATATTTATTTTTAAAATCATAACTTTCATCTCAAATCTATTGTTTGTATAAGATTTTGTAAACTACATAATTGCTGAAATCGATTATTAGAAAATAGATTAAATGCACAGATTGAATGAACCTATAATGGGTTTATTGTTCAGTATTTGTACGAGTCCATAAGAAGAGAAAAAATATTAACTCGAACAGAGCATCTGTACTTCCAAAAAGCTGTGCATTAATAAATTTAATGCTATTTACGTTTCCTTGACAAAGGAAACAATATATATTGTTTTAACAGAAGTTTATTAGTTAACATATTTTCTATTATAACCTCATAGTATGTACTGCTAAAAATTGGACTGTATGTTAATGATGGGCCGAAGCAAAATCAGAATTATTTTTTCATGGTGCTATAGCGCGGAAAAGTTGCGAATTGGTGAGATATTAAACGGGGAAGAAAAAGTAAGGAAATTGATTGATATCTTCCGTTCCATCATCGGCGTTAAAAATCGTAAATGTTGACGGAAAACGACAATTTTGCAATAATATTTTAAAATTTAAAATTTAACTACTCTTACTGTTCTTCTTAAGAGTAGTTAAAATGTATTTTATCAAAATCGGCCCATAATTCCCGTTGGCACGTTCCCTCTCATGTTGACAAAAGTACATGAAATTACTTCATTACACAATTTTAAATTCCTAAATTTTATGTTCGATTATTATTAAAGAATCCTAGATCTATAGTTTAATTTCTTTGAGATATTAATTTTTCTTATATTTTTACAATTAATTTTTGAATGCGCTTTCATTCCCTTTTGATATGTATCTAATGTATTGTTAGCAGATTTTTGCAAATTCATTTGAATAAAGCCATTGAAAATGGCTCACTAAGACAATAAAACTGTAAAACACTTTTAAAAGTTTAATATTTAATGTGATGCGAATGCCACTTCACGTGCAATAAAGCACAGTTCATAATGGCTTTCTTATGTGCCTCAAATAGCAACATTAATTAAATTTGAATTTCAAAGAAGAAATGAGAGAATAACTTCTTTTTTCGAGATAATGCGTATGAAATCAGCTTTCCGAAAGTGCTTAACAGGTCTGAATATAAAATCCAATTCTTGCAGAGTTAGTGCTGAATGCCTGTCCGCTCCTGAAAGCTCCAAAGCTATAAAATCGCGTTTATGACGCAAGAAATTAACAGCATTTCGTAATGGGAGAGACAGAGTGATTGTATAAAGTAGTGAAAGGCATATATTTTTAGAGGAAAGGAAGGATTAAATTGCCAAATTACGTGAGCATATATTGCTGAAACAAACGCACAGTTTTTGTTAAATATTTTTTAAATGAATATTTTTAATGTGAATAGAAACTTTTTTGTTCAAAATGTTTCAGAGCTAATGTTATCGTGTAAAAATGAATACAGATAGAACCTGTTTATATGTTGTTTAAATTCTCCTAGCAGTTATAAAGTTTGGCACTGATCATTCGAGATGTAAATGCGGAATAAAAGCCTCTTTTTGATGACTCCTACGTAGAAGTTATTGCTACTCGATATAATTATTCGAAATTTGAGAATAGTTTGCCCTTAGGCAAATTCTTCATCAGAGGAAAAGAAAAAAAAGACAAAAGACCATACACACACACACAGTTTCTATGGCGAGAAACCTTTACAGACTCTCTCAACCCCAACCATTGGACAGATTTTGCCAATTTGTTTTATGTGAAAGCTCATGAACCCGATAAACACATCATTAATGTTCGTATCCCCGTCCCCACCTTCCATTTTCAAGAGAAATTGCAAACATATTGCTCAATACATTCTCTAAGAGAGGAAGCCTTGACTGAGTCCGCCCCCAGCCTTAACAACTGGCCCTATATCGCCAATTTATTTCGCCACTTTGCAAACATGGGTAACCAATCAGAGAGCCTCACGTTTAAGGTAAATTTTCAAAATACAATTTTTGATATTTATAAGTTTCAGTTAACATGGCGTCTCCAGAATATTGTAAAACACCTTTTATAAGGGATAAAAACATTATTTAAAGCGATATCAAACTAAGATTATGGTTTTGGAAACTTTTATGCAGGAATTCTTGACAAAGGTTTTCAGAACGTTAGTCTTCGAATGAGGTTAATTCGCTCTATAGCCTGAGCCACTAATCATTGTGCAGTATTTAAAACTGAAAATGTAGTGGTTGTGAGCCGCGAAGCGTCCAAGTGACAGGTTCACTGCGGAGTACACGGTAAAAAATATCTGTTTTTTTTCCCGGACTTTTTCCGTATATTTGACGGTTTAAAGCTGTTTTGTTAACAAAACGGTTTTTGACCGTTTTCCGCTCCAGCCATAAACGGTTTAAAACCGTCAGTTCAAATTCTATTTTTCGTCATACGGTATTGCTTTCCGTACGATAACTTTCCCTTTTCTTAAATGTAATTTTATTGCATTCATTTCATGTTTTTAATAGGGTTCCATCTCCGCTATTGTTTACACATGTTGCAGTAACCTGTTGTCACTCATGAAAACTAGCCTTAAAACACGTGTTCTGGCAATAGTTGATTTTTACACCACTAGGTGGCGCCACTAGAGCTATAGTGACTTTAAAACTCAAATAGATTATTTTTACTGCATTTTATGAAGTCTCCGGTAGTCTAGTGGTTAGAGCGACTGCATTATATTTCTATGAACGCGGTTTCGATCCACGGCTCGGAGGAGTTAGAAGTTTTGTCACCATCTTGCATCGAAATCGTCCAAATAAGCTCAATTAAAAATTATATTAATTAAACTAATTGAGATTAATAATTAAGCCTTGATTAATTAATAAAATCCTAATTGATAATACACATCAGCACATTTCAACTCAACTCGAACAGAAGGAGAAAAACAACTCAACTCAGTCGATGACGTCTCTTCGATGACTTAATTTTTATGGAGAAAACTTGATTTTATACGGTAAAAAACCGTTGTGACTACGGATTTACTTCCTAACTTTTACGCGAAAGACTTGTTCCTGTATGGTAAAAAACCGTTGTGCCTACAGATTTACTTCGTAACTTTTACGGTTTTGCACAACCAACCCAGCTGCCAGTTTAAAACCGTAAATTTTAAGGGATTTTTTTTACAGCGTACGGTGGGTGTTGCTAGTTTAGAATTAATATTAATTTGAATGAGAAAAAATTTTATATAATATATAGAAGAAAGGATCTAAAATATTAAGTATAGCATTGATGAATTATGCATTTCTAACTCCTTATCGTTTGCTGCTGTTTTTGCAGCCTGAAAAACCATTTCTGAATGTTTATCTATTGTAATTTGTAATTTGTTAACTATATATGTGGTAAATGAATTAATATCAATATTTAAAGTAATGTCGTATGTGCATTTCTTTGAAAATGAACAGCAAGCAACTAAGTTTATTCAACAATTTAATTGAACAAATTTTTTTAAACAAGTTTTGTGAAGCTTCAATAATTCTCATCCTTTCTTGTCTGAAACGGTTTTCACTTTTTCTTTTGTTTTCTGTTGTTGTTCTAAACTTCAAAGGAGAGAAAATAAAAAATAAAAAAATATAAAAAAAGATTAATGTATTTAAGTATTTTAAAATTTAATGTTATGTGATGTATAAAGTTGCCTTGTAAACATTTTACAAAATAAATCTGATCGACATTTTGTGAAAGAAATTTGTTATTTAAAAGCACAACACTGTTTTGGATTATATTTGGAAATCTTTCCAAATGAATTTCCTATTTTCACATGCTGCAGAATGTTAAAATGTTTGCAATGGTATTGCTTCAAAGTAATAAAATATGAAACTTGATGTTGAAAAAATCAATACTTATACATATATTCATAAGATTGGAGAATCAGGGAAACGGCAGACACTTAATTGAAAATCTCGGTGATTTTAAATCAGTTTTATTTTCGTAATTTCATCTCTAATCTTTCACTATCAGAACATTTCATTTCCATTTGCACCTAGTGAGATCGAAATGTTTTCCTTCATAAAAAATGTTTTAACACTTCTCAAATAATAAAGGTAAAACTCTATGAAAATTCTTAAAATATTTTTTTCCATTTTAATTTAAAACTTGTTTACAGGAAATTGGAATCCTTATTTGAATTTTCTCTCTCTTCTCCTTTTATCCAGCTTAGAGAACTCAAATTATCTTAAAATAAATAAAAGTCATTGTGGGTATGTGACTATGTTCCACATCTCCTCCTAAACCAATGGACGGTTTTCAACCAAATTTTGTACACTTATTATTTAAGACAAGGGGAAGACACATATGAACTTTTCTAAGTCCAAAAGTTAATTAAACAGGCAGTTAATTAGGAATTAACCGAAACCGTTTTTCCGCCGTAACTTCGGAGCAAATTATCCGACAAAACATATTTTTAAACCATCTTAAAGTTCAAATCTTTAGCTTTTCAATGATACTAAGTGTATTTCTGTAACATTTTCCCTTCGATTGTTATTAATTTTTAAAAGTTCAGACAACAATTAAATAATTAACAAAGCCCATTGACTCGGCGATTCTCGATGAAGATTATTTTATTTTTCAATCAACTGTCACGTGATCCTTTAGGAATGCGAAAACATGTGGAATAAATTATTTTTAAAATCAACTATCACGTAATCCTTCTTTCCGCTATAACTTCGGAACAAATTGCCCGATAAACAGTATTGTTATACCATATTAAAGTCCAAAATTTCACCTTTTTAGTGATACCAATTTTATTTCTGTGATATTTTCCCGTCAATTTTTATTAATTTTTTAATGTTTAATAACTTTTAATTTTTTTTCAGACGATTTTGAAATAACGCAAATTTATAGCTACTCCGTTGCTAGGCAACGGTTAGACTTTGAAATAATTTATCTTTATTTAAAAAAATTTGCTTATTTTTATAAATATCTATAATATAAAGCAGAAAATACATGTATTTGTCTGTCTGTCTGTCGGTCACAAGAATTCCTCCTGAGCGGTGAACGGTAGCGACATGAAATTTAAACACGACACTCTAGAGCAAATTTCTAGGTGAAAGGTGCTTATTTTTAACTTTCAGAGTTAATTAGTTCTTAAGGTATTTAATTAAATAACGAAAATTAGCCTCTTTTAAGCCTAATGCTTAGACGTTTTTTGCCAATAACTTCTGAAACATTTATTAGACAACAATTATTTTTATGCCAAATTAAAGAGCAGAAAATTATCTTTCTACAGATGATAATTACTTTGCGATGAAGTGTTTTCTCTGATTGTTATAAAGGTTTAAAAAATATTTTTAACGCAATTTCTAACAATACTTTTTATTCTTATAGAAATAAATTCAAGCCAAATTACTGTATCGCGCGCGGGATTTTGCCAGTGTTAAAGATAATATAAGAAAATATTGCTTTGTTTGACCATAAACAACAAAGAAGACTTTACACTTCCGTTTTCCAGTTGTCGTAGGATTTACAGACAGTGCTCCAATGGCGTTAGTGAATTAATCTCTCGATGTTTTGTTTAATTTTCACAGTGAGGTATTACAGAATATCCATCTGTAGATACGGTAATGGGCAATAACAAGTAAAATCATATCCTGTAGAGTTCTTAAACTCCTTAGAATTGTCAGGGGTACCTTCCGACAAGCTGAGAATAAACGTCGGTGTGCCTGAACTATTATATACGTAACCTGGATGTACCGAGACTGCGCAATGGCGCACGGTTACAAATTACATACCTAGGTGAAAACGTCGTGCCAGCTACTGTTATGACTGGCATAGCGAGAGGAGAGAGTTTTTTAATTCCACGCATTCCGATAATACCGAAGAATTTAACATCCCAGGTCAAAAGGTAACATTTCCCTTTAAAATTAGCATATTCCAGGCTCAGGGCCAGACATTCAAAGGAGCAGGCGTACGTTTGGAAAAACCATATTTTTCGCATGGGCAACTATATGTGGAATGTTCACGTGTGTCCAGCCCAGAAAAACTCTATCCATGCAAAAAACGGAAAACAAAAAACGTCGTATACAAAAGTGTGTTAGGATAGATAAACAAATTACCTAACTATATCAGCAGACACTCCTGTTAGTCGTCCAATTATGTATTATCAACCGTCAAAACTTTTAATTTCCCGTTTCAACATGTAACGAAACATTTACATTCGTGAATTTAAAAAAAATAATAATCCAAATTCTTCGCGCACAAAGTCGCAGGTAACAGCTAGTGCACAATAAATCGCTTTCAACAGAAGCGAAACGAAAAATGATTTTGTTTCGATTAAGGAACGATTTATTCAGAATGAAATATAAGTATTAGCTGCTTGATTTTTGTTTCTCTTTTGCACATGTTTCGGTTCGAAAGGTACACATTTTTAATTGAAAAAAATTATCATTTTTATGATTACAGTAATCTGGGATTATTTTGCACCGATTTACATGACTTCCAAATGAATTTTGGGATTAGTTGTATTTATTTATCTAAGAAACATACTTTTCTGACTTTTGCCATGTTGGTTAATTACTAGAGAAGAGTTTTGCCATAAAATTCTAATCATACAGTAATTTATTAATAAATTATCTGCTTTCGAAATTTTGGTACAAGATTTCCTCATAGGTGCTGATTCTTTGCATTACTTTTTTTTCAGTAGATTTTGATATCAAACTCTCAGTATCGCAATGCTAGACATATTTATTGACATACAGGGTAGAAATATACAAATAAATATCCATGGAATATAATAAAAAATAATATTTTTTAAAACAAAACTACAAAGTTACAAATTTTTCAGTTTCTTGATTTAACAATCTGAGTATAACCTTTGCTGAGGGTTTCATAAATAAATATATCGATTTACAAACATTTATTAACAACTTATGGTCTATCCACCAAACTCTATTGAAAAATAAAAGGTCCTCATCTCTATTATACAAGATGTAGCGGCCTTTTCTTGCTCATGGGAGAAAACCAGGGATGTTCCAAGTTACCTTAAATGAAGTTGCTTCATTTTACACAAATTGATTGCTTGGGGATACAGAAAACAGTTCTGCATCCATCTCTCAATGCACACTTTGCTGATGAAATTAAGGTAAGCTTCTATGTTTCCTGGAGAGTAATCCGCATATTTACGAGCAGTAAATACCTTTCACACACTCTTGTCATATCTGGAGGAAAATAAATCACTTTCTTATTATTTATTAATATTTTTATATCAAAAATCAAATTAACCTTCGGTCGAGCGTATCTTATCTGTAGGATGAAGCACCATATTTGTTGTGCCTGTGTGCGGGTTTTACAGGGAAAGGGATGGCACCTCTAGTATTTTCCTGGTTCCCTACTACTCACACAATAGTGTCGCGGATGTTTGATCAATGCTTTGTTGATGTACGTGAGGGGCACGTTAATCAGAGAGGTGCGTTGCGCCCGATTACGTGTATATTTTTGATTTCCAAATTTTCTAAATTTTTCTCAATATTTCTTCTTATATACCATGAAAAGTTCGTATACCTATGTCCCAGCCCCTAATTCAATGATATTGATCATTATTTCCAATATTATTGTTTCAAAAATGTCGCATTATTGCGGGCTCTCCACGAAAATAGTTGTAATCGCTAAGGAAACTTTTGAGAAAACAAACGTCAACTCCCTACGAAATTCATTGGCACAAATGTAGAGCTGTAAACAGTAACTTTCTTGGCTGTAGTATCTTGTGGCATATATGCAGAAAAATGGGAAATGTGCTTGTAATTTCAAGTATGAGACATTGGAAAATCCCAAATGACAGCAACAACATCGTCACAAAGCTGGCAGGAAATATCGGTGAAGAGAAGGTTGTATCATTGCCTCATAATTCTTGGGTATGGTTATCGATGAGACAATAAGATCTATTTTTGTGGAATGCGTCAATACTCATAACATCCAGATGATTGCCGGTAATTTTGGACGGGAAAGCGACAAACTTCTCCTTAATACCTCGGAAGCACAAACATTCAGCCCCCTTCTTTTCTTATGTGTTCCTCAAGAGATACATATCCGCAAACTATACTTTTTTACAGTTAATTCATTGTACGTTTATGAAACATGTGTTTTCTATTAAATTAGATATAATTTTGTGTGCGTTTTGTTAAAAAAAAAGAATAAGCGCGACCTCGAATAATCATTACAAGGAATGCGCATGGTCGCTGATTAAATATTATCATTACTTATTAAAATATATAATAAGTGGTTATTTCATCAAAATTCTGCATGAAATCTCCGTTTCTGTGAACCAAAAGTGAAAGGGTAACCCCTGAGAGATGTATCTAATGAATAAATGTCTGAATGCCAGAACAAGCATTCAAAATCCGTTAGTGGCTTGAAATCTAGACAATGTGATTTATGTTGTCGCAATACCGAGTTAATTGCTGCAACTGTGAAGATGCATACAGGGCCGAGTACTTAATGCAGAGGTCAAAGGGTGCGAGGGGAAGGGGACGAAACTAATTTCTGGCAGAAATCTAATTAAAAGCATGTCGCCGCCACAAATTCAGAAAAATACATGACCAGGAAAATTTGCTCAAGGGAGAGAGGCGCTCTTCTAAGAAGATTATTGGATGGCTGCTTTGTTCTTCTACCAAATAAAAATGCCTTAGCTTTGCCTTTCTTTTTCTAAAGATTTCCTACTCTTTTTTATTATCAAAAGTCGGTTTTGTCGAAAATTTACTGGTTTACCTGGGTAAATTACAATTCTATAACTCTGGTAACATTTGAATTGTTTGGTTTTAAGAATGAATATGGATTCTGGTTATGTTAATGGGCAAAATTATTGACGAAGATTGATAATTTCTCGTGTCATGCTCTCTGTAATTTCAATCTTTTCTTACTGTACATTTTCTTTTAAAAATGAAATTTAAATAAAATAAAAATAAATCTTCCTTGTAAATCTAGTTCAATAGACTTAAATGCTTTTTGAATTGAAGCGTGAAGAATTTTCTTTTTTTTCATTAATAAATCAACCAGATTTGGTTTGGATATTTCTGACAGAAAAAAATATGGTAAAGATACTTTGCTGTTGATTTTCAGAAAATTTATATTGGTTTGTGTTTTCAAACAGGATTTAATGGTTCATTCTTAAGATAATAGTGATTTCAATATAAAGTAAATTTTGTTTTTAGATATTGTTGTATATGTGGGTAAAAAAGAAAAATTATCAGATTTTCTGTTTATTTAGTTTAATCAAGATTTGATATGCCATTCTTAAGATAATAAAGGTTTCACAGGTAGTCCAATTTTGCATCAAGAGTGTTTGTAAAATGTTGAAAAAGTAGAAAAATAATAAGAATTATTTATTAATTTTTAACCCTTTACTTCTTAGGACAGAATTAAGGGTGACTTCAGGTAAATAACTGAAGTTTAATAAAATAGGTTAATTAATGTTTTCTGCTAAATGAAACTAATATCATTATCATTACAGAAGCAACATATTTGACAATAAATGTCTAACACATCCGTGCTATTTTATCGTTCAAAGAGAACAACCTATATCCTATTATCCAACGATAATATATTCCGGGAAGATAAAATATTCAAAAAAAGAAGGAATGAAATGCATGCCTTTTGTTTTAATTTCTTTCATATTGTATGCTTAGTTCAGGGAACCGTTTTTGACAAATTTTCCATTTATACCACCTTAAAAGACGACCATACTAAAAATACATGCATGATGAAACAATACTTATTTCCCATACTATTTCGCAGGTGTAAAAGGGCAATTAATTATTTTAGCTATACTGAAGAAAAAATCAGCAAAAAATAATAACGAATCTGGTTTTCCTAAAATACACTCCCAAATCCTAATCTACCAGTAATGAAGACAATGGATTTGGAAATAAATTTGATTTATAAAACATTTTCGTTTGTGCAACAAGATTTTCTCGATAAATTGCTAAGATTATGAAATGTTATTTGAGAGCAAATCAGTCTGGATTGACTTTTATCATTTCTGTGATCGTGCCAACAAAATTCGGAGAGTGCATTTGAAATATGAGAATGAATTTATCTAGCTTTCACTTACTTCACGAGTTGATTCGACTCTAAATTATTACTGAAACCCACGCGACAAGGAGAATATTACGTCCTTATTATTGCCAAGAAAATCTTTCACGCTGTGTTTGAAATTCTGAGAAATAAATTAAAAATTTAACGTTAGAAATCAAGTATTATTGTTTTATTTGATACTAAGTCAGCATAATTTTATTTATAGATTTTTGACTAAATGTTATAAGAAAAATAATATATATATAAATAAATATTTTTGATGACAATGGTGTGGACATTTGCATTTCATAAAAAAATTTCAATTAGATTCTGATTTTTAAAATTCAAGATCTCTACTAAGAATAAAGCAGAATGTGTGTGTGTTGGCGCTATACAGGGCAGACCGCTGGATTTAGAACTACGAAATTTGGCACGAACATTCTTTGGAATGTGGGAATGCACCTCGGAGCTGTTGTTTTAAATTTTAATAATTACAAAATAAGCGAAATTTTGGCGTTTTAACTTAATAACTTTCGAAAATATTGCAGCACAAAAATCATTTTTACACCATGTTATTATGTTTTCAATAATATCAATAAATTTGTCGTAAGATATTTTCTCTAATTTTAATAATCTTTTTAAAATATTTTGTGGCATAATTTAAAACAATTCTTTTCATTGTTGCAACGCATTTCAAAAGTTTTCATTGTTTAAACAAATATTTAATTGCGTGCTTCTCTTCCATTGTTTAAAGTTTATAAAATATCCTTTGGAGTTTGTTTATTTGATCAATTTTTCTGTAAAATCTGTAAATGAAATCCTCCGGATGGTTAGTATATAATGAAATAATCCAGTAAACCGGAAGTTTGTCTTTGTTATGTTTTAATTCTTTTTATAAGCGTGTTTTAAGTCAATTAGCATGCTGCTGGACGTAAAATGTGTCGCGCTAATTTAATATTGAAAATTGCGTAGTTTACGTTAATGTAGACAAGGAACAGAACAAGTGCAATGCTACGAAAAGGTCGCGGGTTAAATGTCTATAGCAATTTGAGTTTTAAAACTACTTTGTTAAGGGAACTATGAATATAAAGTTATGCATAAGAGATTCAGTTGAAATTTTATTTCTGGCTATCAAGCTGGTCGCCGAAGGCGGCTAGAAATATCATATGTCTAAATTTAAACAAAAATTTTCTCTCTTATCTTAAAGCCCAGTTTCGCATCTCTCTAAAGGCACTTTTACTTAAATGAAGCTTCTTTTGTTAAAAAAAGAATGGCGAGGTGGGTATGGAGAATTTTAATTATTTGAATAATGAAAAGAATATATTTGATTTATCAAGTATTTGATTTTCGGAATACTGGCGAGTCAAGAAAAATAATATTTAAATAAAATACTTATAAATCAATAACAGAATTAAATCATATCAGATGGGAGTATTTAATTTAACATGTGGCCACTTTGCCTCAGTCTGTGCTATGATATCACATCTTCTCCCTTTCTGCGCAATGCGAAACGATTTTTGAAATTAAAATGTCACAGTGCATTTGATTCGCATCACATAAGAAATTACGAAATTCTTCATTTCAATAGGAACTATGGGAATCGGCATTACTCTCATAGCACTAAATATGCCTTGTTTCAACTCGCATGAATATTGTTTTAGATTGACACTTAGTAGTTTTTGACGAAGACATTCTTAGTCTAGGTAACCGTTTAAATATAAAGAAATCTGAATGAAAAATACTATAAATAATTTTAGCAAGCTCTATTAATATAGTAGAGAATTCTGTTAATGTTCTGAATATGAGAATATACATTTATTAATTAAAAATTACCTGAGCTTTGCATTTTGTATATTTTTAACCTAAAAAATTTTAAAAAATGTTTACATAGGAACATATGAAGTCTTTAACCCTTTATAAGACCATTTTTTCTGGTAGTGGTATATTAAAATGACTTTGGTATTGAGATTAACTTAAGAAAAGTAATTCAGTTAGCTTATTGGATGACATTATTTTTTGTTAATTAATTTAATTATTCATAATTAATTACCAAATCAAGACACTTCGCTATGGTTTGAGATAAGAAATTACAACATCCAGGTTTTTGTTTCTTCGAAACATCTGGCGAGAACTTACCCAAACCTTAAAAAATGTATTTAAAAATTGAGGATTTTGGTGGAAAGTATATTGCCACAGTTTAAGAAAGGGTTTATATGCTTATCGGCTTTTCTGCACATTTTTCTACCTTAGAAACAAATGTCACATCAATTCATCACAGTTTTTATCTAAAAATCATATTGTTTTCTCTCTATAACAGAGTCTTTCCATGGATTGCTTTGCATCCTTACTTTAAACGACAAGTTTTGTGTTTACGTTCACAGCTTAGAGGATATAATCGATTGTACACTTTGTACATTTTCCCTTTCACCGTTTGGGTACAAAATTTAATAATAAATTAACTTAAAAATTAATCTGCGATTTGGATATCAAAAGAATATATTAAACACAATTTATCTCAATTTTTTCATCATATTCATCTATTCTTATAAATACCTAGAAATATTTGTTTTCTGATTTCCCATTGAATTTATAATCAAAATATTGAAATGAAGACAGCAATTTCATTTCACGATAGGCTTTCACTATCTGTCTCGTTATGCATAAATCTGTGCTTCGTTTATTAACATGAAAAGATAAGAAGGAAATCTAACACTTTAAAATTTTTTTAAATTCACAAATGAATTGGTTTCATTCTCAATTAATATTTTTTCCATAATAATGGTTTACTACTTAGTTATACCTATTGACAGAAAAACTCTGCCTGTATTTGTTTCACTGTAAATTAAAGAAACTCAAAAATAATTTTTACATAATAATTAACTTTTCTCTTTTTATCATATCTAAATAATTCGTTTTCATATCACATATATTTTCAACTACGCATTATTTTCCAAATAGGAACAATACCTTATCAAATTGTCACGCTTAACACAATACACTTGCAGATATATCTATTTTACTTTTTGATCTTAAAGCATGCTACTTTACTTATTGATCTTTGAAGAATTTGTTTTGCTTTTAACAATACTATCCTTCTTTATTTTTCAAAACTTTTATTTCCACTTGCATCGGTATCAACTTACTTTCAATTACGTTGCACTTCATTGAAAATATCTCCACAGCTATTTGTACCAATTAAAACTTCTTCAATGCCTGCGAGGAATTTTTTTAAACCATGGAACAAGTTCAATGAAATACTGAGAAGATGGAGTTTTTGAAAGCGCCACATTAAAGAAACGATAATAATTATTTACCCAGTGGAGTAGGCAGCTTTAGAAAATGTCAAGCAAACTTTTTGAACAAAATGAAATGTTTTTATTTCTTCAAAGGGAACTAAATTTGATTTCGAAATCAGTACGTTTGGGAGTTTTTGTAAGGTCTCATTACTAAACATACACGAAGCATATTTTGCATTTCACAAAATAAAAGTCTTTATTGTTTACTATTTTTTCTTTCGTTTATCTGCATAATTTAGAATTCAAGAGTCATTTCATTTTGTTTTATATCCCATGTGCAATGCACTTCATCAATTCTAAATCAGCAACATTTCTAACTTTCTGAAGTAATTTAAGTCAAATAATTAACAAAAAATCCATACTGGTAATGAAAGAAAATGTGGACATCAAGCTGTGATAGCAAGAATTGAAATAAATACCCATGAACAGGAGAACAGGAGGAAATAATCTGCTAGAATACAAGATAAAATCGAGACACACAGTACAGGAAGTGGTCGGCGCGGATGGGAATAATTATGTACAGGGTGGTCATAAATTATTGGACTCATTTCAAAAATTAATTAGAAAAATTAATAATGTTACAAATTAGTTTTCTTTTAAAAAATGAGAGAGCAAAAAAAAAAAAACGTTTTTTCAGATAGGTGGCGTACCATTGCGGCGTTCTAAATTTTGTACAGCTTGAGATTTCCATACGTAATGGTTACCGATCAGCAGAAGCCGATGCGCATTTTCTGGTGTCCATTTTTAATTTATCTTCAATCTATCCAAAAACTATTCAATTTTCAAATTACAATTTATTTGAGAAATCAAAGAGCGTGAAATTTATTACAAACACATGTTTTTTTTTTCTTCTAGCTTTAATAGTTTCACAGATAATGGTTCTCAAAAATAGGAGATGCTCAATAATCTACGACCACGTAGACCATTGTAACGGCAAGTTAGCGTTTTGAAAAAAAAACTTTTTAAAATGCGCTCGCATTAAAAAAACGTATTTGTAACATTATTCGTTTTTTCTTATTAATTTTTGAAATTTTTACAATGATTTATGATCACTCTTTAAAAATGTTAGATTTTGAAAGTAAAAGCAGTTAAGAAAAACAATATGAAGGCAACAGGGGTAGCAACAGGGCTCAAATCTATAATATCTGAACAGAAGACAATTAAGAAAGTGTAGGTTTTTTATAGTTATGATATGGAAATCTGAGAGTTTTTTAGCGATGCAAAAAAATATCAAGAAGAGAGTAGTATATACTCCTAAACACTCATGGAATAGTGTTATATGTGAACAAAGGTGGGAGAAAGTTGCAGTAAGAGAAACTTTAACATCGTCAAAATTTCAGAAAAATACACCCATGTATTAACGAGTAGAAAATATAACTAGGAAAGTAATTTTTTCATGTATTTTGCAAATGGAGTGTATTACTATTCTACAGGGTAGTCATAAATTATTGAATCCATTTCAAAAATTAATAAACAACTAATAAAGTCACAACTGGGCTTTTTTTTAAAGGAGAGAGCAAATAAAAAAGCTTTTTTTCAGATAGGTGGTGTACCATTACGGTGAGAAAATGAAAAAGGCATTTATTTAGATAGGTGTCGTACTATTACGAAGTTCTAAAGTTGCTACAGTGAGAGATTTCCATACGCAATGGCTAACGGTCAACAGAAGCCGATGTGCGTTTTCTGGTTTCCTTTTCGAGTTTTTCTTGAATGTCTTGAAAGTTGTTCCGTTTTCAAATTACATTTGATTCAACAAATAAAAGAGAACAAAATTCCCTACAAAAACATGCTTTTATTGTTCTTGTATCTTTAATAGTTTCGCAGATAAAGGCTCTCAAAAGTGGGAGATGTCCCATAATTTAAGACCACCTTGACCACCGTAAAGGCGCGTTACTTATCCGGAAAAAACTTTTTTTAAATCTGCTCTCATTTAAAAAAAAACAAAACAGTAGTTGTGACATTATTAGTAAACAATTTTTCATTGATTTTTGAAATGGATGCAATCATTTATGACCACTCTGTATTTTAATAAATGACGCATTTTTTTAGAAATTTTCTTGTTAATCACATAATGAACATTAAAGTATAGACACGATTTCATAATTTAGAAATGGATATGCAATTATTTTTAAGTAAAATAGATATTTTATTAAGAAATGAAACTTTGGTCTCAATCCTACTCAGGCGCCTTGCATTTAGATGATTTGTGCAACAAACGATCCGTTGGAGAAGAAACCCGTTTATTATTCTCTCTCCAAACAAACTCGACTCTAGACGTCTACTTCGTATAATTATACTATAATCTGTAAGAGATTAGTGTTAGACATTAAAATTTTTCAAATTTTTGGTTTTAAAGCCTGAGGGGTTCTTAATGTATTTTATAACATGAATAAATGTTTCATCCTAATTTGGGGCTTACTTTGTTAATCATCTTTAAAGGAGTGAAGAAATAGGTGAACGTATAGCGTGAATCGTAGAGTAAAAACTGCCTAGGCCACAGCATACAGGTTTTATTTTATTTTCGTAACCTCAAGAACAGATAAAGTTCCACTATATAATTAATATTTCACTCCCCCTCTACAGCAATAAGACTATTCTTCCTGTCCCATAATCACCATGCAGATAATTTTAATTCCTTGTCCTATCGTATTTCCCTGCATATCGTCAAAATTTGCAGTTACGCGAGGATTATTTTCGACAAACCTCCTAAAAAGCCGGACTACGAGCATCTGCTTCGTCGCACCCTCTACGAAATTCAATACCACTCTAACACTTCAAATTTGGCACATATAACACATACAATATGCAATTAATACGTATCTGATTTTATAAAGTTGAGAATGCCACTTCTGACAATCCATCAGTAACACTGGTAAAATTTTATTAGGAAATAATTAAAATAGATTTGGTACAATATAATTTATAACAACTGTTATTAAACAATACAATATACTTTATGACAGTATAAAATTAGTGAAAAATTTTTGGTTTAGAAAACCGAAATTTTTTTTACTCCTTTCGGACTTTGTAAAATTTTCCGGTTTTTTTAATGAGTTCCTTGACAGCAGTGAGAAGGTTGTCGCCAGAGGGTTTGTACGTTTCAAATTATACACTGTTGAAAATGCCATTTCTAAACATACATCATTATCACTGCTTTTTTATGTGATTTTCATTGTAAAAATGAAATGGAATTGCCACTATTAAATATTACGCTTATAATGACAATTTGTAATATCATTTTGTTAGCAAATAATTGAAATCGATTTGCTAAAATATCATTTATAACAACAGTTCAATAATTTCCGATACAAAAATGAAATATTTTTTTCTCCTTTCTGATATTGTAATAGTTTCCGCTTTTCTAATGAGTTCCTTGACAGCCGTGAGAAGGCTGTCGCTTTAGGGTTTGTACGTTTCCTTTCTAATCTTTTGAGTCAATCTTACAAAAGAAAATGTGTAGAGTTGAAAACTTCGAAACTGGAGGTTCTACAATACTAGTGGCATAATTAGAATGTTTTTTTCTATTTTCATGAAATTCTGAAAGCAATGAATTTCATACATATGAAGTTTCTTCCTCAATTTTAGGTTATAATAAAATTTAGATATGTAACTTTATATATAGAAATAGGTATAGTCCTCCAGCATGCACTCAGAGATTAAAAAAAGATCTAACTGGCTAGTCTTCTTCATTTCAACAAGCAATGATCAGGAAAGTCTTCCAATGTTGTTAAATATTATAAACAGTCTTTTTCAGGCACAAGCTTTCAAATACAGTTTGATTCTTTTAAATTGATATATTTAAAAGAAATTATAGCTATACAAAAACATTTTTTGTTGATTCATCGCAACTGATATTAGTAGGCATATTATTAGTATAGCCTATTATAAGCATAGGAATAAAGTATAAGTGTAAAGTATAAAGTTTTGCACTTGGTATGTCAGACACTAGTGAATAATTTACAAAAATAATTTTCGCAATTTGCTAATTAAATTGCTAATGAGATAGAATGACTCTGAAATTTTAATTGCAATTTAACTTTTCTTACTATATTCTATCAAGTAAGTGTCTTCTAATTATATTATTTTTTACGAAAATTCAGAGGATAACCAAAAGCATAAGAAAAATCTGCTTAATTAGGAAAACAAAGAGAAATTAATTGCACATAAGGTTACAAAAATAAAGGTTTTGCAATTTTTAGTTCTGTTTAATATAAACCTCATAAGGGAAACTTAGAAAACATTCATTAAAAGTGGATAGGAAAAAAATAAATTAAATTTCTAGCGGTTGCGACAAGGACCAAAGTATTTTTACTTTGGATTCAAGATAAAAATTTAGTTCAATGTAATTTGCAAAACAAATTGAATACTTGGTTTTTCTAGATAAATTTAAGTATGAGTAACAACAGGGAATTTTCATTTGAATTTGAGATGTTATTTAAGAAAAACAGAAGCCTAAATTAAAAATTCTAATCTGGAAGTATGTTAGAAATAATTAGACGATGTAAGAAAGGAAAAACATCAATGGAGAATTGATAATATTATTTCCAGGTCTTAGGTTCTCATATACACAAACTATAAACTAATTAAAATGAAGGAATTAATGCACCCAAGGATTAAATAATTTGCCAAAAAGATTTTCGAACTGAATTTTTGAGACAAATTTTGAGTATTTGATTTTGTAGAAAGTTCTTTGTTTTATAGAAATTGTATTAATTTTCAAAGAATGCTTTTCTTTACTAATAAGCAAAATATTTTCCCCCTGGGTTTCCGTATTTCTTATACTAATAAAACATTGCTAATTTAAATATATAGATATGATATAAACTCTAATATTTTCAGTATTTTTGTCGGATATATAGATGAAAAGAATTTATTCATTGTTTCTGAAATCAACGCATCATAATTAATAAATGTTTTTATTTCTGTAACAGGATTAATAAATGTCATAGGTAACACATTAGTTTACAAATTTCTCAAAAGTAGAAGTTAAACTGGATATTCAAAACATTACGTACATTCTTCCAGATTCAAAATCTACGTAGTGACTGAAGCCATATTCTGGAATGTGATAGAAGCCATTTTCTGGATTGTAACTAAAGTCACATTCTGGATTGTGGTCTCCTAATGAAAGACCTGAAACTACTAATATCATTCAATGTATGTCATTTGTGATATCTAGTGAAGGATCATGCAGGTGATCTGGCCGTAACGGTTCATTTAATACTTTAAAGAAAAACTGAGACCTATTACGTTTCATTTTACAATACAAAGTACAAATATGGCATTTTATCAGAATTTACCATTGCCATCCTTGCATTTTTCTTAAATTTAAATGGCGTTCCATTATTATTACGAGCATCCTCGTCGTTCTTGATGACCTAGGAAAGACTGTGACAACCATTAGACTTATGTACAGACGTGATTTCATGTTCTCTCACTTATTCCATAATAAAATTACTTATTTTCATAATTCCCCATCTTGTAACGTTTTGCAGGCCATAAATTTTAAAATTTCGGTATTTTTTCTTAATTCCGTTGCCAAACAACGTCTGCATCGTCATCCTTTTGACTGTATTGCCGATCATCTTCTGAAGTTTGTTGTCGATCTATTCATGATTTTCTTATAGGAATTGAGCATGTCAGTTATCAGAATACAAGAAGAAATGGATGACACCGAAATTTAAAATTGAAGAATATTTTTCTGTATATTATTTTCTGAAACAATATGTTGTTTAATTCTGATTTTCAGAACTGGTAATCGTGACAAGAGGATGATATTACCATAAAAAACATTGTAAAATGAAGTTTAATACAATTTTGTTTCCTTCACTTTTAGTTTTTTATCGAAGAATAAATTCAGATAAAAAGTGTTTGAAGGTTTTTAACATTGAACGCAGTAGATTTCCTACTAGATAACATGGTAACATTTCTTTCGATATCCGTAAGTAAAGCTGCTTTTCAAAATTACCAGACACCAACACACGTGCTTTTTATATGCGATTTTATATACGTTTAAGAATCTTATGAATTCCCAATAATTCTTTCTTTGGATACATGAAAGTATTTAAAATTCATCGATAAGTTTGTATATATTGGCATCACTACTGAAACGTCTCTTAAATATTTGTTTAACTAAGTTTGAGATTATGAGGTAGAGCGAAATTTAATACTCCTCTCGAAAAGGAGATTTTGAAGAAGATGCATGAAAACAATTTCGCCCATTTTTAAATAATAATATATTAAGGTCAGTAGTATGTCTGTGAAGCTATTATTCTTGTTTTCCCTCGTTAGCAATTATCAATTAGGCAGTTTAATAAAAATATTGTTTCAGTGATTAGAGCATGGACAGATTAGTTCAACAGGGAATGTGAAATCCTAATCGTTCTGGTACAACAATTTGGCCAGCTCTTAAGCTAAGGTAATCAGGAATCATTTTGGCACAGTATCTTCTACCCCCAGTGAGAAAGATAATTTTTTTACTGTTGCTAATTATCAATACAAATGCCTCTTCGCTAAAGAACAACATGTTTGTCTGTTATTTAGTTCAATACGTAAGTATAATTATACAACCACTTATCAGTTCTGAAATCAATTTTTGTTTTGCTGGCTTAATGAGCAGATTATTTTATGAAAGCAAAATCCCTGATAAAGTTCGTATTGAAATCGATGTTTCCGTATTTTAGTGTAAATGTGATGCTAAACTCGGTAGAAAGTCTTATAAACAAATATAGATGGAGGGATGTGCAAAGAGAAAGCCTTGGAGAATCTTTGTTTAAAACTGTATAAGATCAGAAATTCAAGAATAAGTTTGGCACAATATAATAGAATATATCGCATATTTGAAGTATAATAAATACAGCAACATTCAAAGATGTACTTAAATAGGATAATTATTCACGAAGAATGAATTGTTTCTTTTTCAATTAAAGTAACGAAATTTTTTACTAAACAATTTCAATGCCAGTTTCTTTTAAAAATAGATACTTCCTTCTGAGTAATTAAAATCCACATTCAAAATTTTATTATAAAAAGAAAGATTAAGATTAGAATTAATAATTAAAGATTAATCTCATAATTATTAATTTTATTACAAATATAAGATTTCAGAGATAAAAAGAAAAACAATGTGAAATAATACAAAGTGATCTCAAATGTTATTTAAATATAAATGAATACAAGAAGATAGAAAATAATAATAGAGAAAAACAAAACAATAGCATTATTTTCACTTAAAAATTAATTTTATTTTTTAGTAGGTCAGATTATATAATAATAAATTTGTTATTAGATAATATTGTTTACTGGACCATTGGTATAATTTTGCAAAAAATAAGCTTGTTGGCCAAATCAAGTTCGTCAATTATTCTTTGCATTAAACCAGAGCTTCAGCAAGATTCAATATAATTCGAAACTTTATCTTCAACTTGGAACAGTATTTTTGTCAGAAAGCCCCAATTCAAGTAGCAAATAAGTTTAAAAGAAAATGATAAAGCATTAAAGAAATGCAGGAAAGGAGAAAAGTCAGAAAAAGGCTTGAACTTGTGTAAATCCTACGGTATGTCTCACTCCAGACATAAAGTAATGTGAAAGCCGTTTCCAAGGCAACGGTATCGGGATAATCCACAAAATGAAAACATAGTCTCAAAATGCATCATTCCTATGCAAATAGCTTGGAAATGAAATCAAATTCCTCTTTGTGTATATTTCAATCCAGACACTCTTTGAGATTTTTAGCTTTGGGGAAGTCATACCATGATACAAGATGCACGAGATGTTAAAGAAGAATATGGAAATATACATTATTATATATTCCATTTGGTCAAATAACAGAGATTGCCTCTTCATCTGCTGTTTTTAATCACTATAGCTAAAAATGAATGAATTTTAACATTCAGCTCTGAGAGGAAATTCATCCTATTGATGAGATAAAAACCGCAGCATATTGGTCTATAACGCATTGCTGTATACAACATTTTTCTGCCCCCCTCCTTTTATTGAAACTATATATTCACTTTTAAATACACTTCTACATGTACTTCTTTTTGTAATTGTAAAGAATGCATGCATAACAATCTTTTACATTATTATCTTAACGTTATTTACATTTAACAATATCTTATTAAATAAAATATATAGGCTTACTTAAAACAATTGCATCGATTACAAGTGGCTCCAACTTTCTTGCAAACAACAATGGGAAGAAACTGCTGCAACGAGAACAGAAGGAAGCATGTAGATATGTTTGCGTACATAATAAGTGATATATGTGACTTCCCTTCATCAAACGGGCAAAATGACTACTATGTGAAGCATTATCTGGGCGTACCTTCAGTTCGTTCGCTGCTGCACGAAAAGATGCATTGATGCTAACTCTACAATATATGCCAGAGAAATGAAGGACTAAGAAGTAATTTCAGAAGATTTAGATAGTCACAGGCATTTTCTGCATGAGTCTAATCACAAGCATTAATGGTCGAGAACGAGCCTCAGAATGCCCCGCGTGAAATACACTTCTTCATGGATGTTGCCCGTGTGACCAAGGGAAGTCGTACAGGACAATTATTAAGTACGCAAAAAAAAACTTTAAGCTTCCTACTGTAATATTTATATTTTTTTAAATCCCTCTTATTTTTTTAAAATCATAATTTCTTGCTTATTTTTTTTTGTTTTATTGAAGAACCAAAAAAGATTCGAATAACCTCCTGTTTACTCTGCAGTATTTCAATGGTTAAATAGAATTTCAATAAGCGCGTTTCAGAAAATTTATGTAACATTGGAAATCGACCAATTCGAATTCTTTTATTCAAATTTGTAGGGGATATTTGTCTTTTCCCCGGAATTTCATATTCCCATAATCGTACGAAATTCGAATTCATTTCGAAACAGAAATAAAAATTAAAAATTGTAAAATATAATTTTTATTTCTGTATTGTTGTTATTAGTTAGAAACATTCGTACCTTGTGTCAGCATTCATTGTAAGTGAATAATTGTTTTGGAACAATTAATTCACTCGAGAACTTTGCTGCTATACCTTGCATTTAACAAAAAAACTGTAGAATATTTCTAAATATTCTTTTTAAAATCTCTCAATACTTGTTTTAAATTGATATGTTTATTTTGAAGTTTTATTTAAAAATCTTTGCATTCAAAATACTTTACACTGTTTGTTTATTAAAATTATTTTCTTATGTATTAAAATTACTATTGTTAAAATTATTGAAAATATTTTATTGTAATTGCTTTTAATTTACTTTTTGTATATTTATAAAGTA
Organism: Araneus ventricosus; assembly: GCA_013235015.1. Classification (NCBI taxonomy): domain Eukaryota; kingdom Metazoa; phylum Arthropoda; class Arachnida; order Araneae; family Araneidae; genus Araneus; species Araneus ventricosus. The sequence continues at coordinate 21,909 of BGPR01001191.1, read as the reverse complement.
TGTATTTTTATGAAAACTGTTACATTTTAACAATAAATCTTTTCTGCGATGTTTGAATAAATATTTTTAGCCCAATTATTTTCCCATGTTATTCTTATATTAAGACCCATTATTTCATAATTCGTATTTTTTGTTAAATTTAATTTTTATTGAAATCTAATAGGTTTTGAATTATTGAAATTCTACTGTATTTATAATATATTTACCCTATAAAAGAAATAAAAAGAGAATCGCTTACTTTAACATGTGACTATAATCTTAAATTCATTTTTTCTTTACAGTTTTGAGGAACATAGAAATAAAAATCAGTTGATATATTTTTCACAATAATTTATCAATCAAGTACAATTAAAATTAAATACTGGTAAATGATTGTTTAGAAAACTGAAATTAAAATGAAGAAATTCAATCACAAAAGCTGTGTGAAAAATGTCCTTTCTTAAAGCTGTTCACATATATCTGAAAACTTTGCATATTTTCAGCATACTGTTCCCCATTTGATTGGGAGCAGAAAATCAGATATATTTAAACAAAGTAGCCAATACTGAAGATTTCTTATCATGTCATGACTTAAAGATTATTCAGACAGTTGGTATTTCATTGACCTTATTACCTATAATCATTACCACAATTTGTACGTAGCCCACTATATTAAGCAGTGAATTAATCTACATTCTTGTTAATCTGCTTCATTAAAACAAATTTCTGACTGCTACATCGTTAGTTCTGTATAAAACAGATTCATATCTACAATAACTGTTACCCAATCTGATTGCTTAGAGCACCATTCCCAAACTGTTTGGTTTTGCGGACCACTTGTTGAATAAAAATATTTTTGAAGCCCACTAACTAAATATACAAATAAAAATACACAGACATATATGTCAGTAATTAGTAAAGCTTACTGTAAAAGGATTAAAAATAAATTGCCTATAAAGCAAAAACTTTATTGTTATTACTTAGCTTTCACAATGAAAGAAAACACAAAAACAAGAGGCCAAGATTCAAAATAGAAATCGCATTAGATTTTTGTTACTGTTTGTCCTCTACGAGAGAGAGTCAATATCTGCATTAAAACTTGACAGTTTCAGCCTCAAGTCACTTTCTACATTTAATGAAGACTCTTGAAGCTCCCCAACTTCGACTTTTGACTAGCGTTTCGCGTCTCACTAATACGCAGCCCACAAGTGGGCCGCAACCAAGAGGTTGGGAACCGCTAGCTTAGAGAATTTCGTCCATAATTTCAACGACGATGGACTATACCACGGCTTCTCGTGACAACATGAGTTCACATTGATGAACGTTGCCTACAAATTCGGTTGCCGACGAGGCTATGAAATATCCAGCCATAGCAAATGAACATAGAACACAGTTTGATGTGATAAGATATACATCATTCAAACTCATTAGTTGATGATATAGCTTTAACGTTTTAGAACAAATTTCTATCTCAGCGAATCAGATAATGGTGAATCGGAAAAAATAAAGTCAAATAAATTTATCGGGATTGCCATAAGGTAATTAAAGTATATTTACTGAAGTTATGTTGATATTGAAGTCATATATCTATACTTATAAATGAAATGTGGCACACCGGTAGTCTTGTTATTTTTTTTTATTTAATGTTTCGTGTTGTTTTGGGTGATTTTTCGCACTAATTTCTCAATAGAATGATTTTGGATAATTGTACGAAACAAATAGATACGCCATCGGAAAGAGTAAACGATTTCCGTTCTATTAAAGTTTGTTTCGTACATCTAACGTAATTCAGTGAATTTTGAGAATTTTTTGAAAAATAGTCACTTTTATGGTAATTTTTTATTTAGATTTCTTGAAATTCTCGCATCCGACTTTCTAATAAAACTATTATTTTCAATTTCTTTCAGCTTATAACTAGAACGGTTCTGTCGGATTTAGAATAAGAACGGTTAAAATATCTTTTCCCGTTTATTTTTAATTAATTTTTTCATGGTCAGTTGAAACTTATTTTTCTCTAGCCAGCTTCCTCCCGCGACACTTTTCCGTAACGTAGCTGGAAATTTGATTGGCTGACGGGGCAGGTGACGTCATAACCTTCAATTGAATGACTTTGATTATTATTTCGGCAGTATCTTAACGTATTTATTCATCTCACATACTTTGCTTTGTGGCTTGCAGTATAATAATGATTTTCACGTTGCAGATTTTTAATATTGTTTTATATTAACTTTTCTACAAATAAAATGTCATTATCGCGCAAAAAAATAAGCGGTAAAATCAATAATGTCTATCTTTTGTTTTGATTTTGTTTTCAAAACGTTTTCATGTCATTGTGGGCGTTTTTTTTTTTAAATTTTGTTGAAGTCCTGAATCCACGGGCAACGCCGTGCGCGTAGCTGCTAGTCCTATATATATGATAGATTTGTTGTGTGATGGTGGTAAAATCAATTTCTCACACTTTCATTCACTAATTTCTTCTTAATACATTTATATCTTAGAAGTATAATTAATTGATTTACTGAAATTTAGAATATTGTGCAATATTCTATGTTTGTTTATAAATGTTAGATATATTTCTGATAGTATGTAAATTAGGGTTAAGACTCTTTTCCCTCTTTCTTCTGCATATTTAGGGTAATTTAACTTTTATGTTTTCAACAATTGGTCTCATTGATGGTTTTGCACAAATAAAATCAAGAATTTAAAATGACAAGCTCGCCCAAAGCCGAGGTGATCGCTTAAATTGTTGAAAACTCCATATTTGGATTGTCGCTTTCAATTATTAATTTAGGCTTAACAGTAACAGAATTAATATGATATGTTCAAAAGTTTTACAGGTACTTTTGACATTAATTTAATAATTTTGATTATTGGATAATTTAAATTTAGATATGTATTCAGTTAAAATTCTTGAAATGGTTGTTTGATGTGTTTATTGTTTTACTTGTATATATATATATATATATATATAATGATATCAACCATTATATAAGCATTGTCATATCTTAAAATTCAAAACGAAATTAACAAACATATCTATTATGCAATGCAAAAAAATTAAATTTTTAATTAAACCAAATCTAAAATATAATCTAATAAATGGAAATATTAAATATGTACTAAGAGCATATCGAAAATTTAAACATTTCTATGAACTTGTTACAATCAACACAATAGAACAAGGCAATTCAAAAATTTATTTCGGATACAAATTATGTCTTTACTTTTGTTTAATCAATAAATTTTTCATTTTTGCATTGCATTTTTTATATGTATCGTTTATTTTGTTTTGAATCTTCAGATTACATGTTATTATATATATATATATATATATATCAAAGCAAACTTATAAACACAAGATAAAAACTCAAAAACAGTAAAAAAAGACAAAATGGCAAAAATAGGCAAAAACCAGAAAAAAACCAAAAAAAAATTGAAAAATATCATAGCGAGCCGCTCGTCAGGAAGAGAAGCTCGCTCATGATATTAATTTGTGCTTTTTTCTGCTGACGACAAACGAAATCCGTTAAAAATTGCCGTCATCCCCTCTAAAAGCACAAAACAAATGAAAATGGAAGAATTCTTGAATAAAAAATATAAATACATTTAAGAAGATTTAAAAAGAATCAAATACAAAAAATCCGAATACAAATACCATGGCCAGGAAAACGCTACCGCGACCACGAGGAGAATGAACGCCAAACCAGTTATCGCCGTTGCCAAACAGAGGAAAGAGAAAGATAAGGAGAAAGAGGCTTTGTCAGTAGCTCCGTAATCACTGCTTGAGATATCGTCGCACAAAGTTTTCGGGAATACCATTATTTAAAAGTTGATCATACAAAAGCTTTAATTGTCTAGATTTTGAAATTTCGTTCGAACAAATAGATCTAATGCGAGAAAATTGAGAGAGAATAGTGTTTCTATAAATCTTAATAGAAATATTAGAAGACCAATATGAAAGTCGGTTGACACAAAAATTAAAATCCATTCTTTTGTCAAAAATATCGATACAAAAGTTATTATCAACAAGTTTAATATCCAGATCTAAAAAATCCGCTTCAAACTGATTACAGTTTGTTTGTTTAAGAAGCAAGGCTGAAGGATAAATATTTTGCCACGTAATATTAAATGATCCATGATTAAAAACAATAAGATCATCTACGAATCTGAAAGCCTGAGGATGAAGAAGTAAATAATTCTTCTCAAAATAATGAAGGAAGAGGTTAGCTGTAATAGAAGAAAATGAAGATCCTTGAGGAATGCCATGTGATTGGAGAAAAATACTTTACCCATTGTAAATAAAATTATTAAATATGCAAAAATTACATAATTTATCCCAATACTCAAAAGAAATATTGAGAATATTTTTGTAATCAAAAAAGTAAGAGTTAAGCACCTCTCGAAGAGTGGCTAGAGGAATGCTTGTAAAAAGATCTTTGAAGTCAAAAGTCTCAATAGAAGAAATACTGTTCTTATTATTGTGAATGAAATCAATAACCGGTTTATTATTGTTAATAATCCAAGTGAAACCTTCTGAACAAATGACATTCAGTAATTTTTTAACAGATTGAAGAAAATGTAACCAGGTTGCTTCATGTATGAAGAAGTTCCACAAGTGATAAAACGATAAGAAATAGGATTTTTATGAAATTTTGGATTAATAGTAATATAAGGAAAGCAAAAATTGAATTTCTTAATTTTGAAGAATTTATAGAAAGCAAGAATTTTTTTGGATATTGTACTCATATTAAAGTTGGACATTTTGTATGTTGCTGAATTTTGAAGTTCCTTATCCAGAAGATTATAGTAATGCTGTTTGCAAATAAAAGCATAGTTATTGGAAGCTTTGTCGATAGGAGTGATGATGAATTTACTTTTTAAGTCTTCAATAGCAATTTTAATATTAGAAAATCTAAAAGAATCAAAACATTCGGAATTATTATAATGGAAGGAGAAAGACTTTTTCAAAAGGTAATAAAGATTCCATTTCCACTCAATGAAAAATTCAATGGGGATAGAAAAAGCATTAGAAGTTTTTAAACAGAAATCATCAATATTACTCAGTAATTTATGCAGTATGGAAGGAAGAGAGACATGAAAAATCGGTCTGAATTTTGGACCTTTTAACATGATACTTTTAACATCCGTATTCTCAACAATGTCTAGATTACCAGTAACAATATGGCCAGAATCTTTGTCAATAAATTGAGAATAGGAGTCTTTATCAAAAAAACAATTAGCTGTTTTTTTAAGATTATATATATATATATATATATATTTGATGACAATGGAGCGGACATTTGCATTTCATAAAAAAAATTTCATAAAAGATTTTTCTGCCAAAAGGAACATTATATTTTAAAGTTTTTTGTAAACAAATGTTTTTAATGGGAAAAAATTGCTGAGCATAATTGAAAATGGAAGAGAAAGGAATCTTGTCAAAAGTAGGATGCTGGAAATTAAGAATGAAATGCAACTTTTTAGTAGGAATTTTTGACAATCTCTGTTTCAAAAGATCTAAAATGAGAGTTTTGAAATGTAAGTTATTGGACTTAAATGAACCAAAGTTTGAAAATAAATCAAGAAGCGAGCTAGATCTTAAAGAGAAAACAAAATTCTTGACAGGAGCCCACAGATAACAGTTTGCAAAAGAAAGTTCTAATGCCTCAAGTTCACTAAAAAGGTCAGAAACTGATTTAGAAGGTCTTTTTTTAATCCTTTTTCCTCTGCAACCTCTAGAAGTCTTATGATGTGTGTTATGAAAAAGCTGAAATGTACAGGAATTGTCAGGAGAAATCTGCGTGCTATTGAAAAGGTCATTAAGACCGTATGGAATAATTGTTTTGTATTGGAGCATAAAAAGGTTTCTTGCATTATATATATATATAATGGATAGTTAGCATAGATTTCCACCTTCCCTGATGAAGCATCTGTACTTTTTTACCAAAATACCTTCCGTCCTTTTGTCTCTCTATATAAATTTGAATTATATATACATATATATATATATATGCTCCCTGGCCATTGTTTTGGTTTGAAGTGCAACATTAGGGTAGGGTACGCATTAGGGTGGGCGGAAAAAACTTTTTTTAGAAATCGATTTTCGCATAGTGCGGAAAAGTTGTGCAATAGATCTATTAACACCCTCCAAAAATTACTATAAATAATAATAGAAAGTACTATAAATAATAATAATTCTATAATTATTACATAATTTAACTTTTTATTCAATTTTTTACGAAATTAATACCAGCATATTTTTTCTTGAATTACACGCAGATAGAATACAGATTAGAACAAAAATCGACGAATTTTAAATGTATACAATAATACCTCATGCATATTGAATATTAGGTGTTAGAATAATATTGTCCCTTGTTGTCAAACGTTGGAAGTTATTTCCTTGCTTGAAGTTTGGCACGAATATATCCATCTCTTGCAGTCTCACCACAAACTTTCATTGCAGCTTCAGATATTAGTTTAAAACATCGTTCAGCAGATTGCGTGTGGCATAGATATTCCTCGAAAGTTAGTACTGGAAACTGTTCTTCTTTGCACATTTCTTTCAAGTCTTCGTCCTTTATATGCATTGTAAGAGGCGGCTCTGTTACAATACAGTTTGATTAATAAATTAAATCAATGTAATCGATTGCTTCGAAATTGAGTTTAGGAAGCTTGAACAAACGCAAACCACCCGAGTTCCTCGTCTTCTTTTCTCTGGCGCCGAGAATACGCTTAACTGCTAGTTCCCGGATGTGCTTTCTAGAATCATGTAGAATTGTTAATAATAGGTGTCCGGGATGCGCAAGATATGCATTATTTGAGAATAATTTGTAAATAATTTGCTTAACATTGTCTGGAAGCTGCCTTGCAAGGGAAATCATTTTCCAGAAATGTTGGGCACCTTACTGGCAATTCGATTTCATTTTTATCTCAAACCACATTGGAGCATAAACCAGCATTACATACTTCACGATTATTATAAGATTCTGTGATGGACTTGGAGTGCCAATGTATAACCGTAATAAACGGTTTGCGGTGGTCAGCCATCGTGCATGACTGAGTTTACCTGGACTATTGTCAGTCACGCTAGAAGAGCAACTACCATCTTTTATGGAAGACAGATGCGATACAAATATTGTTGGTCAGTACTTAGCTTTCTGATATCTTTCAGATCCAAAGGCTGAAGAATACAATCAATTTGATCAAATTTGACAACTGGATTTTTTCACATTCTTTTAGAAGCAATACAATACGTCCAGAATATGAATATGGTCCCTTTGTGCAGCTGTTCATTTCCACAATGATGTGCCTTAGTGGCAACTCATTAGTATGTAACATAGATATATTCCATTGTAATGGTCTTCCAATGTATGTCTGAAGCAAACGTATTACTCTTCCTTTCCATCCCGAATTCACATTTGCTCCGTCACATCCAATAACCGATAGGTTCTGCAAATTCATATTATACGTTTTTGTAAATTTGATAATACCTTGGACTATTTCTTTTGCACTTTCACCAGCAGTTAATGATATATGACATGTATACTTGCAACTTGGTTCCTCTATCAATGCTACATGCGCTTCTGATGTTAGGGAAAGGTTATATATATAGGATAGGTTTTATTTGCGTGCGTACATATTTTTAAATCAGCAAATAACTATCGAGTAAAATTGATTGAATTTTAGTTGGGTTCTAATTAATACATTAAGTAATATTTCGGTTATATTCCAGTACTAATTTCAAAATTGCTTTTCAAATTATATTTCTTTCAAAAATCAATTTTTCTTCTTTTTGTCAATTTTTTAAGATCAGAGGGGAGCAGCTAAATATTGGGAGAAATTAATAAATGTTTTTGAGGGTTATAACTGATCCATTGGGTAACATTTCCGCTGTATGCCAGAACTCATTTCGAAATTATTTACAAAATATCTTTTTTGGAAAAAAATAGATTTCTGTCTTTTTTAAATTTTTTACTATTGAAGGAGGGCGACTAAATATTAAACGAAATTGATAAAATTTTTGGAGGGTTTTAACAGATCTATTGCGCAACTTTTCCGCACTATGCCAAAATCGATTTCTAAAAAACGCTTTTTTCGGCCCACCCTAGCACTCATCTCCCTGATATGCCTCATGTTTATTTTAACTTTATGTTTCAATTATATAGAAATTCAGTCTGCATTATTCAGATAAACCAGCAAATTTTCAATGTAAATACGATACTGGCCTAACATATTAATAATAAAATATCTAATTGCATGAAGTCTATAAGTTTAAGGAAATGAACAAAATTTTGTATCTTCCACATGACAAAGATTAATCTTGAGAGTATCACACAAGTAGACAGTTCAATAATGATTTAATCAAAATTATATTTTTTTTAAATGTCGTATTGCCCTCATGGCTTTAATTGAATTAAAGAAATATTCATATCGTTTTTTAAGTATGTTTGCGGCCTCTTTTACTTTTTTGTGGTGATTGTAGATGGAAGACGGATCTGTTTTAAAACACTAAAGTAACGTTGAACCGTGAAGCTTTTTTTCAAATTGCTAAGCTATTTACCTTGATACATTTCATTTTAGTTTTATACATTATGATTTTTATTCCTAAACACTGGTTGCTCATTATTAAGTAACCATTATGAAGAAGAATCCTAAGAATAATCCTTACATCGATGTCTTTTACTCTGAGTAAGACGTTTATTTTACATATTTTGCTTGATACATGACCATTACTTGTATCTAAAAATTGACAAATTTAAGAACCAGTAAATGTTTCACTTGCTCCAGGATTGACTTTGGTATTATCCAAACGACAGGCAAACGTTCGATGTCCCTGATTAAGGTCATAATACTTCACTTTCAAAAAAATTGGGGATTTTTCGAAAAGATGAAGCCTATACCTTTTAAACATGTGTCAACATGATGCAATGTTTTTGTTTTTATCCTCAATAAAACAATGAGAAAAATTTGCAATAGCGCCTTACAAAAAAGAGTATGATTAATTACTAACTGTTTATTCTTCTACAAAATAAAAGTCTTCCTCTTGTCTTTATTATAAACAGTGATGCGAGTGGAAAAACAATTGAAGAGTAGAAAAAGATAAAGATATAAATGAAATGTTTCTAATCTAATAAAAAAGGCATGAATCAATAATTTCTCGAATGATCATTTATTAATATTTTCTTAAATGTGTTGAAAAATATGTACAGTAGAATATTTTATAAAATACTAATTTATTATTAGTGTCAGTCACTGTTTGAAAAATTTTACAGCGAAGTTAAAATGTGGACCCCAGAATTCCAGACTTCTATTTTGGATAAAGTATATTTTAGTGAATAAAAAGAAAGCTTTGAATAGAAGAATGATGGAAAAAGAAATTTTTGAAAGACAAAAAGAGAATTCGAAATAAAATAAAGCCAAGGTAAACGTGATCTTAGTATGAAAGTAATCCATCTCCTAACTGAAACACAAATTGTCCTGAAGGCAGACACTTTCTGAAAAGATACGAGAGAGTTTACTTTATCTTATGGAAGAGGAAAAGAAATGCACTTTCGAGGTGCCATTTCTTTAACTTCTGGACAAGGAACCATGTTTTATGCAAGTTTTTGATCCGCAAAAAGGCCTTAGCGTATAATCTATTCTTCCCATAAAACTTTTGAACTTATCGATTTGTCTTGATCTATGAAAATGGAGGATGCATTTCCAGATCGTCTATAGTCCTTATCCGTTCAAAATTCAGTTTTTATTTTAGGTAGATTCCTTAAAGGAATTCTACTTATTGCAATGGTTCTCATGACATGATTTCCGGAAAATTTCTGCAAATCTTCATCGATCATGACACCTAGAATATATTATGTTTTTAACTTCCTGAAATCCTTTTTAACGGTCATTATTAATTACTTCTACTTCCATCGTAGTAAGCGCACTACGACTTTCATTTCGAGTCACGAGTCTTCCGGGAAAATTCCGTTTTTGCCATATATATAACCTCTCAGCGCATTGTTAACTGCCCTTTCTGATTCAGGCATGTAAGCTAACAACAACAGCGCGCAGGTTGGGCGTAACCTCTTTAATCCTGGTCATGGAGCTACATAAAAACTGATTCCTTTACCTACGAACAAATAACCTAAAACTACCTTCAATGATTGAGTAATAGAGGAATGAACCAGCTACTGTCTTTTCTCTTTTCCCTGACCAAAATGGATTAACTTCGCATTTAAAGAATGAATATATATATATATATATATATATATCAAATTTCATTGGAGACACAAAATAATGGAAAGTGTTTCAGTAAAAAAGAACGAATGCGTCTTTAGGGAAGGGGAAATCCGTACTAGCTGTACAATATTAACCTTTAAAATAATTTGAAAAATCCCAACACTTTCTATTAACAGTGTTATCTATAAGGTAATGGAACACTGTCTCCTCCCCCCGAGTGTTAAGATATACAAAAATCCAAATGAAATTGACCAATGTACATACCGTAAAATGGGGATATGCAAGCAGCATGGAAGAAGACACAGATCTGAATGTCTCGCCTTTGTCTCTTATGTAGTTTTTACTACTGATCTGATTGTTTCCTGTATATATATAGGTATACTTCAATTCCCATGTTATCTTGTGAACACGATAACTGGTGTAATTTTGATTTTGTTTCAACCAGCGTGGGATATGTTATACGGATGGTAAAAATCTCTGCCGAGTTCGTAGATGGGCTAACCAGCTCAAAGGGGGTGGAAATGGTGGGGTCTGACATTTTCATTTCCGAATAATTCCTTAAAAATAGAAAATGGGTAGAAAATTTTCAAATTAGTCGCAGTATTGGCTTATCATAATGAACAATTTTTGTATTTAAAGTTCTTGATAGCTGCAATTGCTTAGAAGTTATGAGCTGAAAAGTGATTCGCCCTCCCCCTAACTTAAAGTACCTTTCAGCCAATGCATGTTAGAATTTGTTGTAAAGCTCTCGTCATTTCCAGTCTCTTCCACCCTCTTTCATTTTCTTGCATCTCTAATCCTTACGTAAATGTAGGGCGAAATGTTCTTTTCCCTATATATCCGGAGTAAATGCTTTGCCCATGTTATCTTGTGAACATGATAACTAGAGTAATTTTGATTAGATTGTAAACGGCGAGTTTATGTTACTCCATAATTCCCTTATCTTTGAAAATAGAAAGAAAATTCCAATTGAACAAATTATTGCCTTATAATGAGGAACATTTTTTGTTTGAAAGTGTTTTCGTAGTTGCAATTGCTTAGAAGTTATGAGTTGAAAAGCTATTTTCAATTCCTCCCCAACTTATTATTTCCGTATAACTCCGTTACCATTGAAGTTGGAAAAAAAATTTCAATGGGCGAACTATCGTCTTATCATCATAACGAACAACTTTTATATTGAAAGCTTTTTAAAAACTGCAATTGCTTAGAAATTATGAACTGAAAAATTATTTTCCATTCCCCTCCCTCCCTCCAACTTACTCTTTTACAATAACTGCCTTACGATTGAAGACAGAAAAAATTTCCAAACAGGCGAATTATCATCTTATCGCAACGAACAAATTTTATGTTGCGAACTTTTTTATAGCTGCATTGTTTAGAAATTATGAGCTTACAATTGAGTTTCAACCCGCCTCTTTCCCATTTTAGTTGGATTACAGTACATTTTAAACTGTGACATCTTCTTGAAATGCCCCCATCACTCATATTCGCATCCACTTTTTAAACAGTATCCTAGATGATTTACACGACATTGCTTCGGACTAAAATGGTTTCATGCATAATATCTTTAATTTAAAAACTACTATTATAGAAAAATTATAATACACAAAATACTTTTCTGACCTGAAGCCTTTCTAATTATAATGAGAGCATCAATTGAACTGGACGATTTTTAAATACAACCGATAGCCATATTTCTCTATAAATTAGTGATTATTTGTTACATAGGGACTTCAAATTCTGTTAGCAAATACTGAAGTATAATAAATATTTTGAAACAATTAAATTAAATAATTAATTTTTCAATAATTAAAAGCATGAAAATAAATCAAATCAATAGTTGGTCCTCCTATAAATTATTGATCGTCTTCTTTTAAAATTTTCTTTTAGAGTTCTTCCAGAATTCTGTTACTGTATTCTGGTAACAATCCTTTGTATTATTCTTGTTCTTCAACAATAGAAAATATTATTACTAATTGTGTGTAAAATTAATTTTGAAAAAGTTATTAAAAAGAGAAAAAAATAGTACTGAAATGAATTTTTTCCACTGAGAGCTAATATTTTGAAATTGAATATGGTGTAACAATAGTTTCGTGAGATAATATTTATTTCAAAAGATCTTGCGGAAAAACGCCAAAATCTTGCTAAATTTTTAATTAACTGAAATTTTATCTAACTTTTTGGCTTTGAAAAGTAGACAGTGATCTTTCTCTAATCTTAAATAATAAGTGTGCAAAGTTTGACTGAAATTGGTACAGTGGTTTAGGAGAAGATGTGGAACGTACATACATATATAACCACAATGTCTTTTATTTACATTAACCCATTAACGTCCTCATTTGAGGACAGTGAATAAAACAGTGTGAAGAATTTTTTCGATTCCTTCTAAAGTTTTTTTTCTTTTAATAAAGATAGATGGTGTTATGACGAACATTCCTACAAATTCCAATCCAGTTTCTATTGTTTATAATTTCGTGATTTACATCGCCGTTTTGCGATTTTTCAAGCCTCGCAGATGCATTTGGTTTTCGAGCAGCTGCATCAACTAAAATAAAGGTGAGTAATTACGTATAACATAATACTTTATTTTAGAGTACTAAGTTAACATATGATAGTAAATTATTTTTTTAATTTTGAAATTTTCCTTTTCAAAAATGATGTCACATAGTACTGTCCTCAATTGAGGGCAATGAGCGTTGCCGCTAACTTTTATTCCAATTTTCAAAATCAGTCATTTTTTTTTATACTTTGTGCGCAATGATTGAATTAAAAACTCGTTCAACGTTTTTTAAAGCTAATATTCAGATTTTATCTCAGGAGAATATATTGTAAAAACCATGACTTTAAACTTTCGTAAGCTGAGAATATTTGTTTTCAGAAAAAATTGAATCAGATATTATTGCTATTCTGGCGGACGTTGACAAGAAATGGAAGAAGAAGATTTCGATCATAAATATGCAACTATGCCTGCAGTATCTGATATATCAGGTACAACTAAAATTGAAATTTCAGATGAATTAATGAAATTTGGATTTGGATAAAGAATGTGCAGGACTACCTTCATCAAAAATTAAATGTAAACGAAAAAATACAGAAGCAAATTGATCAAAAGTTGATCCAGAATATTCAAAATTCAATGAAGAAATAAGTACAAATTAAATTTCCAAGTATCTTATAAACTAAATGTGCCAGTTAAGTATAGCAGAATGTTTGAAAGTAATTTTTCGTAAAATTTGCCCAGTTTATATATCGTTATTATTAGCACGAATGCAATATATTTGCAATAAAAAGTAATACATTTAGTGCATAATATCGGTCAATATTAAAAAAAATAATCTAAATCAATTTTTTCTGAAAAATTCAATGTCAAGGCCTTTATTGCAATTTTTATATATTGTTGCAAAGGTTACTGATTTCACTAGCAGAAATGACTTTTTATCGCTAGAACGCCCAACGTACATAAATGAGGATGGGCTATAATTTCAAAACTAACAAAAGAGTTGCTTGAATTTTATATTTTTTACTCTAATTAGACCACAATAGCTTGGATTTGAGATATTCCACAAAATATATTCAGCAGAATTAATTCGGAAGTTAACGGGTTAAGATAAATCCAAACTACTGCTGAGAAATTCTATGGAGCATAAAGAAGGTTTCATTGAAGATTTAACCCTAAATCCTAATTAGAAAAAGCAGTCCTAATTAAATAAATAGTTAATTTTAATTATTTAAATAATTTATTTTAATTAAATATACATGGCGGCGCACAAGATTTGTTTAGTAAATTTAATATAAATAGCCAAAACCTGAGAAAGACAGATTTTTAAAAATGAGATTTTTTTTTCCTAATTGCTATTGAAAAATATCTCATAAACTTAAAAAAATTTTGAAGTTTTCTGTTACTTTAAATTACTACTATTTGCGTTTAACTGTAGATGGAGATTTAAATTCACTGTTCCAAATGGATGTCTTCGTATCCCATGCTGTAAATACTTATTTAATTTGCCACTAAATTTTTTTTAATTAAATTTCGTAACATTCTTTAAAATTTTTACTAACTTATGATAAAAATTACCTTTCGCGGTTTATCGAAACTCGCTTGGACAGCCTAGCTTTTTGAGATGCTAGAAGATTTGAAAATTCCTTTGCGAACCAGATTTTTTCATTCTAATTAAAAATAAAAGAGGCAGAAGATACAAAGATTTTTCGATGGAACTCCGTCGAGTGCTAATTTAAGTAAATAAAGCTGAAATGTCACAATGTTTAATTAAGTTGCATGTCATTCTTTAAAAAATATTAATAACATATGTAGACAATTAGTATTCTAAGCTTTTTAAAAATCCTTTTGCTCAATTGATATTTTCATTTTTATTTACAAGCATTTCACAAGGAAACAAATTTGTGTGTTTAATAATATTTTATTAAAAATCGTTTGGCTTAATTGATATTTTAATTTTTAAAAATTGTTTTGCTCAATTCATTGGTTTAATTTACAAACAATACAGACGATAAATGGATTTTCTGAATAATAATATCTTATTAAAAATTGTTTGGTTTATTTGATATTCTCATTAAAAAATCGTTTGTTTCAGTTGACTTTCTGATTTTTAAATAGCAAAACTGTAAGATGATAAGAGAATTTTGTGCATCAGAATATTTTAGACAAAACGATTATGTGTTGGGATATAAAAAAAATTTGAGCAATGTACTGACCAATAAATCTAGCATAACCTTTTAAGCAGAATGATAAAACCTTGATGTAGTTAAAATTTAAATGTCAAGAAAACAGAATCACGTCGTAAATATTGCAATGTGTGGAAACAATAAAGTTATTAGCTATGTATGTATTGATCAATAAGTAAAATTTCATTACTTTTGTAACATTATATTAAAGGATTCTACCTTTGCCTTCCAGTTTGCCGAAAGGGATTTTTTTTATTTTGGGTATTTTATACGTTATTCCTACTTCTAAAATCATAATTATCAGCCATATTCACTCAATAACTCTGTATGCAAATCTTAATTTAGAAAAACAATTAATAATTCAATGGCATATTGTCAGTTATCTGAGACAGAGAACTGAATGCCTGAATTTCAAAAGTAAATGACCAGAGATAGAATGGTATTTGGTACAGGAATATTAATAAGATGTTAGCAGTTATTTAGTTCAATTACTGGTTTCATGGTGGTTTTAATTAACAATATGGTAGACTTCATTTTCATATAAGAACTTTCCTTTCAAATACTGTAAAGGAGTATGAAGGCACCCAGAGGGGATAGAAATCTAAATTTCATTGTGATTTTTCTTTGCAAAGTAACCAATTAATCTTTTAATAAAGAAAATTTTAAATGAGTTGATCTTAAACTTTGGGCCTATAACCTAAATGGAAATTCGCATAACATTAATATGGTAGCAGAAACTTGTCACCTGTTTCTTACTTTCAGTTTATAAATAAAAAATAATTAATAAATCATCTTAAATACTAAATAAATCGTTTCCTAGAAATTTTCTGTAACTGTTTAAAATTAAATTTCTTTCAATTCACACTAAGTTCATATTTCATTTTATAATTTATTTTCAAATCTGAGTATTGCGACAAGAAATTATTGTATAAGAACTTATAAGCTGTGATCAATTTTTTTATTTATATACACTTTTATTTAACTTAATTTGTTTTTAAAGATAAAATCTTTAAAAGTTAGATCTTTTAAAGTTTGTAAAGATGAAATCTTTAATAGATTTTTCACTTTCCCATTTGCTAGAGTTGCCACATTTTGTACACTAGTGTGCTCTAGATCACATTACAATATTTTAATATTTTAAGAACTTAATTATCAGTTATTCGTTTAAGTATTCGATTAGTATTCGAAGTAAGTATTCGTTTAGTATTTCGATTCCATATCCTTTCCGCGACCAAGCAAATTAGAAATAAAAATTGATTTCAAACTATCATAATATTCATAATAATCAATTTTAAATCTAAGAATAAAATCTAGACAATAATTGAAACAAAAAATGTACACTTTTTAGTTCAGGTAAAAAAGTGCGTTTTTCAAAATTTGTTGGTACTAAATTTTTTATTCATCATCTGACTGTGATTCAAAATTAAGAGGTCTGATCCAAAATAGCCCTCGTGTTGCTTCAGAGCGGGACGATAGTATAACTAAACTGAACTTAAATTATTATTTCTCCAGAGATATCAACACATCAAAAAGAAAAAGAAATCGATAGTATTTTCCTTACATTTTTCCGTATTCATTTACAAACGATACTTGTATCATGTTATCAGATCTATTTGCCGTTAGTAATGAGTTCGGCTTGGTGTTTGTAACGTTGTTGGGTTTAGAAATATAGTTGTTGGGAAATCTGAGTGTCATGGAGTGTTGTTTTGTGTCAGATTACGTAATTTATAATTTTAAATAATAATATCAAAATTGCTTACTGTTACTTCAGCCTACCTAATCATTTTTGAAGGTAAGATTTTTCTTTAGATTTGAAAGTCTTTCCCTTTTATGCTGGTATTGTTTGTTTACTTCATTTTTAATTTTTTTTCCGCTTACTTTCTTGTTCTCTTCTTATCAGCTTTGTCACAAAATCATTCTAAAGGGTGGATCTCAAATTTAATATAAATTTTTATTAAATATTTTTATTGTTCGTTTAGAATTGGAAACAGTCTATGTGATATATTTTTGTATGTATTATGCATTTTTTAACGGTTTATATTTAGAAGAAATATTTAGAAAACAATCCGAAGATATTGAAACGTCATGAATATCATGTCTTGCATGATTGATAAAATACTGGGGGTACGCGGGTGACCAGTTAGGGTACGTGAAAGTGTTCTTGGTAATGTTTGAAAAAGCAAAATAAAGAACTTTCTAGAATTTCGTTTTCTCAAGTTTGAATAAAATTTGAAATTTAAAATTGTACGAGTCCAAAGCTTAGTAGAATAATATCTAGTAATTGAAAAATTTTTAATTCTCATCATAAGTTAATGCGAAATTTTTTCAATGCTGTTTTCACTTGTTTTGACGCATAACTACTTTAAAAAAATGGAACAAAATATTGGGTCAAACATCAGCTCTACCAATTTAATTAATTTCATTAATGGCATTTGACTCTTAAGGTGACCTACGCGCTGGGTGTTATTAATAAAAACTTTTTTTTTTGCTGAGGTATGGTTGGGGGAATATAAGAGTAGGGGATACTCAAAAATAAAAACACTTATCAAGGAACGCGAGTGAAAACTGGTTCGGAACCACTGTATTGAAGTAATAGGTTAAAGTTTACTCTACGGTGCCCACTTACTTCGTTCCTCTTAGGATCGCCAAATCTTTGCCGCCAAGAATGGAGAGGATAGAACATTTGTTTTGGTTGCGCAATGATGATTTTAACGAGTGAGATGTGCGCATGCGCGGAAATTGATCTTTTTATCGGTGTTTTGCGCATGGCGCGATATTACTATTCGTGTTGACTGGTTTGTTCCGTTGATCTGTTTCATGTGATGGGTCGATTCAATCCAATTTGTTTTGTTGGTTTGATTTATGTCTGATTTTATCATTTCGTTACTTGCGCTTCGTACAGCTGTTGTTTATTATCGCATTGTTTCCTTTTCGAGGTGTGTGCATCAGGGATTAACAGCAAGCGGATACCAGTGTCCTAAGTGAGAACAGCAATTGGGCAATTAAAATAGGTATGTAAAGTTTTAACTACACTTTTCTCGTTTTTTAACATTTTCGTTCACTTTAGGTTCAGAACTCTGTATGTCATTCTGTGTTTTCGCTTCTCAATGAATAAGCGAAGCTACTAGCGTCCCGCTTTGCAGAAAGCGAAGCCGCTGATGTTTTCTCAAGTTAAAAAAATCGCCCGGTACACGCTTGAAATGTCGAAGGCATTGCGTGCTCAATATCTCCTTTTCAAATGAAGCATGCGCAGTAGAGCAATGAAAAGCGCACTGCGCATCCAAAACAGTATTTGGAGACAGCAAATGAAATTGCGCAAAGAAAAATTGGCGAGAAGCAAGTGGGTACCGTAGATTAAAAGTTTACCAAATAATATTAATACTCTTTTCATTATGATTGATTTTTGATTGATTTTTTCATTATGATTGATTTCATATAAAAAGATTCATAAAATAGATACATTTATTAAAAATTGGAAAACATGCTTATATTACTTTCACAATTTCCATTTTTTTACTATTTACGGGAACATGAGTAATTTTTTTTTCAGTTTGCGGATTTGTTTGACCGAAAAATTGGTCGAAACCAATCAAATTAGATCTACTTTTATATCTCTTCAGTACAGAGGCGATGACGCACTGGGCTAACATTAAACTTCTAATAAAGTTTGCAGATGTTTACAACAAAAGAAGTACTACTTGTTTTGAATTTCATCACCTGCTATATATTCTGTTGCATGCTCATAGAACATATAAATATATCTGGATAACGATATGTGAATTGATCTTTGGAAAACTATTGGTTTTTCTTGAGGGTATTTCTTCGTACTTTGGACAACGCCGGATTTTCACATTTTACTAGTGCGATATTCTTCAAACAACGAAAGAAGTTATAGGAAAAGCCATAACAGTTTTGGACAAACTTTGACCCTTAAAACTAAAGCCTGAGAAAACTTGGAGTTTACTATCTGGAGGTCCAATATTTTATAGAATTCTAAATTTCTTAGATAATTCTCTAGCTACTTTCCGCATAACACACACACACACTCTTATCAAAATAATTTGCCATCTTATACAAACAAGCTGTAATTTTAAGCAGTCTAAAACTGCATTGTTTTATTTATTTTAAATTATCTCTATTTATCAGGGCCATTTTATTAACAGTGTTATTCTTTTCGTAAATTCTATAAACCCATTTACATCTCTATTCAGTTTTATAAACTATTTTATTTTTTCAATACCAGTAACTGTTAAATAGGAACATTATGTGTCTATTTATGGATGTGTAAACACAGCAATTCAAAAATGCAAAATGTTTCATAAATTATATTTGGTAAGTGGTCTTGTCATCAAAATTACTGACCTAGGTTTCAATCTGAAGAAAGGAGGATGTCCAAAATGCATAGTCGGTTTTCTTCCCTTTAATACGAAGTGCAAAACGCTTCATATTGGGTTAATATACAAAAAATCATCGGGACAATACGCCAGCTTTTTTCTTAACTCCAAATCCCTAAATTAATAAAAAGCTGAGAAACAATGTTGACCAAAATTGTCTGAACTTGGGTCCTGTACCTCCTAAGGCCGACCCTATCGGCGTGCTTCCAAAGACCCAATGTCCAGCCTCGTATTAGAAACGTAGCCTTTTCACCAGACACACTGTATCCTATCCAAGATCCTCATTAATTACTCTCCTTCTTTTCCCCACCATTTTTCTAACCCCTGTTAACTAATCACTATGATCAGTTTTCATTTATACCAGGGAAGAAAGGGATACCGGGAACTTCTTTTTCTTTCTAGAAAGTTCATGAAGAGGACCCAGTTAGTAGCGTTTCATAGTTTCCAATAAATTCTAAAACACCTCACCGTCTCCTTTTCGTAACTCTCTAACAATATATTTCTTATAAATTCAGAGCATTATTTTATAACATAATATAATATAACTCCATTTTATAAGTGCAAACGTTAATTTAATAATAAATGGTTTTCATGATTTTCATTCAGTAAAGCTATATAGAACTGTTTGAATTAACTATTAGACTACAAATATAAGTTTGCTAATTTAATAAGTGTAATTATTCTTAATTAAGGATTCATCTTTTTTATTGAGCATTCTTTTTGGTCTTATTTGGTAAAATGAAATATTAATAAATATTTTATAGTCATGATAAGAAATATAGATTTCAAAAACAATTTTTCTGGACTTCATAAGTGTTCCGGTTTGATAAATGAAGACAAAAATATTCATATTAACACTTTAACTTTTTATACTTAGCCGCATCTACATTTTGTACTCGTTTATAATTCAAATTCATAAAAAGTATGTACAGATACTATTGAATTTTATGGTCTGTGTGAAATTCAGGAATTCAAGATTGAAAAATCGAAAGTTAAAAATCAAATTTAGGTTCTGTATAAAATTCATCGCATGTAGATTCGAAAAATAGAATAAAAAAGAATTTGAAATGATACCCGACTATGAAAGTGCTGAATTGGCATTTCAGTGAACAGAACTCTGACAGTAGTGAACATTTTTTCAGTTGTAAAGGACAACAAAAGATATCTCACAAGTGGAGTTCTTCGAGATCTATGCCGTAGGAATTTGTACTAAGAAATCTAAAATTTATGTTATTCGTACAATTTTCAAGACTAGATACACAAAATTAATTTTTTTTTAATTATCATATAATGATTCACAATTAATTTCTTCCTTTCTTTACGACCTTTCAATGTATAAATTTACATGTAACATAATTTCAAAGTTCATAGTCTTCCTTATAATAAAAGTAGTTTAATTCAGACTGTGTGCATTGTCTTTACACAAAACGTCGATAATCAGATTAAGAAATAGTTGTACTCCCTTTATAAGCAAAAATTACCGATGACTTCTCCAATTCATTTTCACCACTCAGTCCGCTTCTTGAACAAAAAGCCCAAAAGTTTTGAGTAGTATGCACAAATATATATATATATATATATATACTAACCGCCTTCGGCGACTAGCTGGTTCGCCCGTTTAAATTAGTTTCTATTTTTGTATTTGGTATTAATTATAGCATTACGCGTCGAGGTTTCTCACGCGACAACCCAGGAAAGATGGATAAAAAAATGTGAATATTTTATTGTATTTCGCAGGTATTAAAATAAATACGACTTAAATTTTAAAATGCCAGTGATACAAATCTGTATGATGTATACAGTGAACGAAACTTAAAATATGCGTTTCAATAACTCTCACTCGGATGAATGGTTAAAGCTGAATATTGTCGCGGAAGCAGAACGTGCTAGACTCCCCGTGTGAACCAGTGGATGCCAATTTGGATGCAAAAAGTGAGGCGGCAAAAATTTATTGACATATAAAAGACCTGGGAGTACAGGGGGTAGAGAATAAAATTTAAAAATTTCATTAAAAAATAATTTAGCTTCCCCCAACACTAATGCTTTTTTGTAATTCCTAGTTTTGGCAGGTAAAATGAAGTAAAAATTTAATTTCTTCCTAAAATAGTAGAGGGGCGACTGAGCTTCCTCGCCCCCCCAGATTCGCCGCCACTGGTATGGACTATGAATGGGCAGCATTTCTCCCTAGATCGTAACGCATACAAAGTCTCCACTCCCTTTTCAGTGTTATAAATAAAACTGCGACCTTGAGGGATCAAGAACAACGCCGTTTTCCCCTGTAAATTTTGTTTAAAAGCATTTTCAAAAATTAATTGAAATTAAACAGAACGTTGCTTGGACGCAAAATTGGTGTCATTAAAAATCTAATGTATTCTATTTTAAGGTGGTGTTAAAATGGTTTTTGTGCGACATTATGATAGGAAGTTATTGCGGAAAACGTTAAAATTTAAGTTAAGAATTGAAAAAATTATTTTGAGAAATCTTAATGAACACCTATTATCCAAAAAGCAACCACCTCCCAAATTTCCAGTTTCTAGGCCTCATGGTTTGGGAGATTTCGTGATGAGTGTGTGAGTGACAGAGTTATGGTATTTGCCTTATATATATATATATATATATATATATATAT